>JAAGNO010008480.1:0-20654 GCA_033439905.1 Ceryle rudis | reverse complement strand
ACAAGTCATTGGGAGTTACTCTTCACATATTGTATTCATCTGTCTAGATGAACTGTTGATTCAAGATTTGTATTTGATAAAATATAGATTTTCTCCCCCTCCAGATAATACTGGTTTTGCTGGCACATGAGTCTAAGTGCTTATCTAATAGTTTAGAGTTCCTAATTCAAGACCTTTTTCCCCAAATATTAAACTCTGGCTGCTCTGTAATAATGCTCAAACCCAAAGCTATTTAAGGAGAAATAGGATAAAATCTTTTACCCTTTTGAAGCTGTTTCACCAGCCAAAAAATAAATAAATAAATTCTGCATGGTGGGAGAGGGGGATTGCAACTATAGTTCATTTCTGTGATTCAATGTTGCCCCCTCAGTCAGTTTGGAGAATAGTCTTGCATCTGGTTCTCAGAAAAATCTGTGTTTCTGCCTTGTCCTTTGGGCAGTAAACCATCTCAGCTGCCATCTGACTATGAAATTGGGCAATGCAGAAGTTCTACTGTTGCAGTAAAAATGGATAAGATTACTTGGGGCATTCAGAAAACCAGTGAATTCTAGAGTTCTGTAGGTGGTACATTTTTTTTCTTCAGTGGTGAAGTTAGTCACAAACCCACACCACCAATCACTCTTCCTTCACTTATGATAATGCAATAGTTTTTTGGATAGGCACTGTGAACTGAATTATTAAAATAAACTGGGATTGAAAACTAAAGAACCTTTGTAACAAAGCATCCATCTGGCTTTTCACCAGCTTTAAAGGACTTTTAATCCCTGAGGAAAGGTTTATAACTGTAGATTGCATCTACACTTACGCAAATCACGTTGCTTGGAAATATATAATTAGTGCCAGCTACAGTAGCTCCAAAACTAGAAGCAGTGTAGCTCCATGGGTGAGATGTTGCACCCTACACACTTAGGTGGAGAGAAAATAGGGTGATGTATTCTGTCAACCTACATTTCTGATAACCTGGAGCAAAGCTACACACCACCAAGTCTCTAGCATAGCATCTGAACCTGGCTATGTGTGGCACTGTTTGCCTGAGGCCAACTGAGACACCTTTGATGCAGCACAGCACAGTGTGGCTTAGAGATATCCTGCTGTAAATCAGCAGAAGACAGAGTGGCCAACTGCTGGGGATCTCACTGCTGGTGTTCTGGACTGTGGTGTACGATATGTCTTTTCATGTCAAGGATCACAGTAACCTAACTGACTAAATATGCAATGGGTTTCAATACAGCTATGAGATATAAGGAAAAGACACATGGAGATATGAGCCATAAAGAAAAACTTCTTTACTGTAGGGGTGATGAAATACTTGAACAGGCTGCCCGGAGACATTGTAGAGTCTTCTTTGGACACTTTCAAAACCTACCTGCAACCTGATCCAGGCAAACCTGCTTTAGGAGGTGGATTGGACTAGGTGATCTCCCAAGGTCCCCCCTACCCCTACCATACTGTGATGTGTCTATACATAGGGTTGCTAGCCACAGGCCCAGATCCTCAGCTGTTATAAGTGGATATCAGTGGAGCATCATTAACATGGAGCTGCCATGATGACTTGATTTACACTTGCAGTGTGTTTGGTTTTGATTTCTTTTTCTTTGAGAGGGGTGTCTTTCTATTCATTTTCCCACAATCTATGTTTTTAATATCTTTAGTCTGCCAATCTGCACAATCTTCTATTTATTCACCTATGTTTGGGCATTACATGTTGTTGCAGGTTGTGAATTAACTTGAAATTTAAACCTTGGAAGGTAATGATCCTTTTTGCAAGACTTTGTTTAGGTCTCAGCTAAAATCATCAAGAGCAGAATATGTTAGATTGGAAAAGATTTAATGAGGAGAGAGTTAATAATATACAGCTATATGAAAGATTGGTGGGGGAAGTGAAGATATGAACTGAGAATGAACTCACTTTCATTGCTGTATTCAAATATAAACTATGCATAAGCTAAAATGATGAACACAGACATGAAAGGGGAAGAAAAAGGGAAGGGAATCAAGTTTGTTGAGACAAAAAGAGATGTCTGAAAACTCTGCATACAACATTTATTATTCATATTCTGAACATGTAAAATCATTGTATCGTATCAATTCCTCCTTACATTAAATAGGAAAATGCTGAGAGATGGGAAGGACAAGCCCCTTATAAAACATTCGTCAGTTACAGATTCAGCACTGCTTTACATGGTGTTGCTGCTCAAAACAAAAGAAATGTTTCAAACTCTCTCTGCAGTTTCCTAAATGCTTTTAACAATATTAGCACCATCAGACAAATCACGTCTTTTCTTGCTAACTGGAAGATGCAACTTTATAACTGTATTAAAAATCTACTGTGAATCAATGATCCACAGTAGTGTCTAAAGGCATTTGTTAGGATGTTCTTTCATTCTGTGGTAGTACACGCTCAGGGCACAGTTCTTGACAGGGACAAATGGAAGATTGCATTTTGATGGCCAAAGATACTTACAAAAACAAGAGAGAAACTTTTGCAATGTCTTACTCTTCAATACATCACAGTGCTTTGGAGATGGAGAGAGCAGCTTTTAAAAGAGTAAGATGCAGACAAGGATGAGTACTCGTACAACTACAGCAATGAATTTGAAAACTTAAAACTTAGCTAAAAAAAGGATTAAGAATATTTTTCTGTTAGGCCTCAGAGAAAGCAGCAGGTGAAAAAAATGAGATATCTGTCATTTTATACCTGACTAGCAATTAACCAGGTCTTAGTCCCTGCACTCATACTTAGAGGTTAATCAAACTTAGAAGTCCTGGAATTCTTGCTTTTTACTAACCTTCTGTAATCAGTGTTGCTACAAAGCACAGACTCAGTTTCTTTGATTGCTTCTCTTATTTTAATATACTTGTACTTAATTTTTAGAGAACTATGAAATAAAAATAACATGGCTTACATCTTTCCATCGTGTTGCGCTTTATTTACTGTAAGGGATTTACACTAGTGTTCATTTTCTGAACAAAGAAATATATGAACATTTATATATCTATACATCACTTAAATGTACATATACATAGAGGTATATATATAGTAAAAGATAAGCATAAAGCATTTCTGGCAATCAAATGTCAACTAGAAGAGGAGGAGATACAACTAAATGTAACAAATCAGGTCACTCGCTGTACTTATACTGAGGAATAACATCGTTTGATAACAGCAGAGGGATGGTAGAACAGTACTGGAAAAGGAAGACTATAGATTGAGCTGGGTATTTCAATGAGGGAATAAGATCATGGGCAAATTAATGAGCATTCGTCTAAGTTTTGAAGGACCTGACCTATGTAGATTTCCACAAGTCTCAGAATTGGAAAATGTGCCCACCATTGAGGATGCCTATGGCTTTTTAAGCAACTCAGATGCTGAAGAATATGAAATGGGATTAAGGCATGGTTCTCACAGTTCAATGGGTTTTTTTAATTTTCTTATCTCCCCAGCCATTTCTGGACATGTGTAAACATATTCTCATTTAGACACATTGCAGAAAGACATCGTCTCTGTAGCATTGTTCCACACAGTGACTCCTCTCTTACTCACTGCAGTTTGAGGTATATCACTGTGGAAAATGTGGGAGATCTTGAACACTTGAAAGAGTGCGGATAAAAAGAATAGAAGATGGACCCAGACGATACACAGAATTTACAAAATTTCCATTAAATGACTTACTTTTTTAAAAAAAATCCCTAATGTAAAGCCATATTGTACCACATAGTTTAGACATCTGAACTTAATGAAAAAGGTCATCTAAAATCAGCTGAAACTAGAAATAAAAACTCAAACAAACAAGCAAACAAGAAATCCCAAATCTTCTGTAAACGAGACCAGACCAAGAGACTGTAAAGTGTTGATTTTATACATTTGAGCTAAAAAGCAAGGGCCACATTATCAGTATGTCACTCCTTTTGGAAATTAGTATTATTCTCCTGTTCAGCATAATTATATCTTTGTCATTAAGACATCAGGGAAGAGAATGGGAGTTATTTGCCTTTTTTTTCCCTCTTCAGTGACATCTCTTGAGTAGCAGCCAGGAATTTGCCCTCTGTTTTGAGTTTATATAACATCATACTGTGCTTAAATAACCTACAGGGTGAAATTCAACCTGATGTAGTTTTAGTTCCTTCAGGAAAATACAGCTATATTTTCCTATAGCAAGTTACTCTTCAGAGGTGTGATATAACATCTGAAATACAGCATTTTAAGGATCAGAGGAAATGTCACCCATGGGGTACAATGATGCTGAGAAATACAGAAGCCACAGCTCCTCACAGAGAAACAAAGTTTAAATAAAGATACAACAAACTCAACAATGCTGGGTCACGGTAAACTGAAAAAAGCCAAGCAAACATGAACAGGTCATGCTTCACTTAACAGTCCTACAAACTACATCCAGTAAACATCCTTCAAACATCAATGACTTTAATCTTCTTTTCTAAATACTCAGGGTATGTATTTTCAGAGGCATAAAAACAAAGGCCATGCTTTTACTCTTAAGCTATTTTTTTTCTTTTCTATCTATATAGTTTCTATATAGGTTGGCAGCTCAGTTTCAAATTAAAATTCAGTTAAAAAAGAGGACCACATAGGTCCTTACATATAGGCATATAATAGGGCACTCCTAGAAAGTAAATATGGAAATAAATTTTTAAAATTAAAAATAACAGAAGGTAACTTTAAGGACATCTAGTCTTAATGTGAAGGCAGCAAATAATTGCTATAAATGGTTGGGGGTTTTTTTACAGCAAAGGATGTATCTGATGAATGTATCATGGTTTTGCTTCTATGTTTTCCAATAATCAATCCTAACTGCCGCAATTGTATCTCTTATAAATAAGTACAATGTATAGCTCTATAGCTTGAAAACTGTTGACATAAGCAATACGCTGTTTGCATGTCTGCTCAGTCAGCCTTCTCATATTCACAGTAGTCACTTAGGTCATATGGTGCATTTTGTTGTCTTTCTAGACAACTTGAATTTTTTTTAAACAGAAGGATAACAAAAAATGATAGGTAATAATTAAGAGCAAATGCTGTTGCGTCTACTAACTGTTTTGAATGTGAAAACTAGATAGAAAAATGACTGAACTAATTTACATTTTTAAGATTTAATAAGTTACATGTATTTCAAATACACCTTTATACCTAAGGAGAAAGAATGTATTGTCTAGTCTTTGGAAAATATTTATTCCTACTTATGATTAACCTATGGACAGACAGCCTACACATATTACTATGTGTACAAGAGAACCATCACTAACATTCATTTTTCACTTCAGAAATTCTATACTTGGTACAATCATGTTCTTGAGATACTGTGAAGTCTGTGCTGCTCTGTGACACTCTTCAGTCTTAAAGATCTTCCTTCTAATTGAACTTTATATTAACAACTGAATGCAGACAGGTTTTCCTGCTTTCAGTTATACAAAGTCAGTAATTCAATGGTTATATGCACATTAATTTACCTAGAACTTAATTGAATTTGCCTACCCAGTTTCAATTGATACATTCACAGAGCTATGCTGAAACTCCATTCACATTCCATATATTCTTGCCTGGTGAAAAAATAGTTGCACATGCATGTGATTGCCTCTTTGGATCCCTTTCAAAGCCTCCTTTAGGAATCTGAATACGCCCTTCTGTGGGAAAAACTGCAGAAACAAAAAAAAAGGAATGAAAAACTCTTTAAGGCCGTCCTTCCTCCCAGAAGTTTCTCAGAACTTGATTGAGGGCTTCAGATACAAGGAATCCAAAAAAAGCAGGAAGGATCAAAGCCCCCAGCATCAAAACATTTTGGTTTCACCTTTCACTGCACCTCCTACTTAGAGCCATTGGTGTAGAAAAGGTAAAGCACAGAGAGGGAGGAGATGCAGCTCTGGGAAAGATAATTAAATGGGAATTCTACTACGGAGGGAGCCTGGCAGAAAGGTTATCTAAGTTATACTATTTTCCTGCTTTGATCCCTGCTGGGAAAATACACACTTTCCACTTTCTCAATGTCTGCCATCCTAGAGAAATTGCAGAGTATCCAGAGGTACAAAAAAAAATGTATAATCTATGTGTACATGCACACAAACACACTCAAACATACTTAGAGCATAAATCAGCAGACACTTGTGGTGATTCTTTCATTACATACTTTGCCCAATCAGTGACTTACTGATGTGTAATTGAAGGTAAATTTCACTCATCATGGACAATTTGTATCTATTGTGTTTGGCAGGATTTTGTACAAGAATAATTGAAAAAAATTATTTTATATTATGCATTAATAGTATTGTAAACGACACAGACTATAATGTGTAAGATATCTTTAAAATTTTAGTTTCAAACTGCAGCATTTGGGGCACAGTGAAAGAAGTTGAAGCACTTGACGGTTACATGAAAACTTTCATTAGAAAAGTAGTTTTATTTTATGCTTCCTTTTATACCTAGATCAAAGAAGCTTGTGATGTGCCTCATGATTCTAAATAATATTATGTCTGTCCCCAAGGTCTTCACACATACCAAGGGAACCGGCAATATACATCAAGTGATGTATAGGTGTAAAGTATAATAAATGGATCTTGGTGTACTAGTGAATAGAAATCATAGCTCCTCATGTTTTACTGATTGGTATGAAAGCATCTATATTGACTTACAAATGATGCTCAGGGAAGTGCATACATGTTCTCCCTGCTTATGAGCAGAATTACTGAAAAGCCCTTGGAAGATGAGTGCTTCTCAGACTCGACATAGCATAAGTAACTATGACGAAGTCAAATGTAGCATGCTTTAACCTCTTTCCTGATGCTTGAACTGTAGGTGTCTGTGTTTTTGCATTTGGAAGGAATGAAGAAAAAACAAACCAACTGTTCATACATTGTTATTAATCATTTACAGTGGAATAACTCCCCCACATTTGTATGAGAAATCCATCCATTGTGCAATTAATTAGATGTGAGGATAGAAGCTGCTTGTTACTTTTGATGTATTATTTTTATAATATATTTTTAAATGTTCTTTTTTTTTATGCCAGCATGAAAATTAAATAAACAATTGGATATTTATGTAAGCTCTGTTTTGGCTTTTTGGGGTATTTTTTTTGCCAGGGAACTTAAAAAATTACAGCTTTATTGCTGTCCCAACTTTTTAATATCAAGGAAAGGGCATATTGGTCCAATGCATGGAATATGATTTCAGAAAATCCCTTCATGGAAATTGTTGCTTTGTGTGCATAGGGGTATCTTTGGAAGGGTGGACAGTCCTGAGACTATCTGATTTAAGAACAATCTTTTTCTACCTTAGTTACTAAAATAAGAATATAAGAATGGTGATAATGGGTCCATTTATGCTCTCCATTCTTTGCTTCTTTTGAATGATGTCATCCTTTAAGTCTTCAGCCCACAAATGATAAATCATCAGTACATTATTACACTGCAATAGCACATTACTTCCCCAAATGATGGTCATATGCTTTTTCCAAGTCTTGAGAGTAAAATAGTTGATTTGAAGCCATTCACTACGTTCACTCTTACACAGTAGCTTTAAGAGTAGAAGCAGTCACCACAGTTTCTACTGTTCAGGATCCGGTGTAGCACCAGCAGCAACAGCTAAAGAAAGTATAGCAACTTCCAGTTGGTTCTGAAGTCGTCTCATATAAAATGCAAATTATTGTTATTCTGACTTCGTTGACCTATTTTTGATGCCTCAAAATTTCACAACTAATAATTTAAAATATGGCTCTTAGGTGTGTGAATGTCAATAGTACTCAGTGAGATTTTGGCATCAAAGTAATTTAAAACTGGGACTTGTGCATGTTAATACAAGCTTTCCTTTGTGATTCTCTTCCTCAAGTATGAAATTAATATACTAAAAACTTCTAACTACAAAGGGTTATTATAAACACATTGAAGTTGTGAAGTAAACAATAGTTATGTGATAATGTAAGATGGTAGTTACATAGACTCTTAGCATTGGATTTTGAGATAGATCAATGATATAAGACAGTTCCATACTAAAATGACTTATACTAGAGAGATAACTTTGTTACACTTTTTACTTTTCTTCTGCAAAGAAAATTAGGCTAAAATGCTACTGAATGGCATTTATTTTACCTAATTAGACAATAATTTTAAAAGTTCAGCTCTTAAATCTTGCTATTTACAGTCAGACAAAGGAAATACCCAAAATGTGACCTTCCCTTATCCAGGTAACCTTCTTCTATCATCCATTTTCCCTAAAAACATTCAGGAAATCTTGTAACATGCTCAGAGAGTCAATTTCTCTGGATTCTGAGAGCACCAAAGATGTGCATTTCATGGCCAAGGATTTAGAAAGAGCAAGGCCATGAGATATGTTTCCCTATTGCCATTTGGAATCACACAATGCAGCACAACACATTGAAAATTATTTCAAAGGACAGCTATCCCTTGACATTCTTCAGATAAGTAGCTTAAGGCTTAGGCTCAGACAGCAACTGAGCACCGTACAACCATTCACTCACTCCTCCCACCCACACACAGCCCCACTGGGATGGGAAGGAAAACTGGGAGAAAAAGGCTGAACCCTATGGGCTGAGATAAGGACAGTTTAATAGAACAATACAAACAGAGAAGAAACAACAGTAATAACAATAATACTAATGAGATAATATATATAATGTGAGTGATATAAAATGCAACACTCACTGACTGACTGCCCAGCCCTGAACTGACCACTGGACTCAAAACCCCTCCACTTCCCCTGGCCAGCCACTCCCTTATATAGCAAGTGTGATGTCAGTATGGCATCAGATCTCCCAGTGACTGGTTCAGTTGGCTATCCTGGCTGTAGCACCTCCCAGCTTCTTGTGAAAATTAACCCTATCCTAGCCAAACCCAGGACCAGGACACATACTGTACAATTATTAAGATATCTAGTAAGCATCTTGATTTATTTGGAATCAACGGCCCACAGTGTCAGCCTCTCACATTTTTTAACTAGTTAAAATCCTTCTGAAGCAACCCCAGAATTTTATTTACAGTAATCCTAACAGTTTTCTGGCAGTGACAATTAGTCCTCTCTAACTGACCAGCATATTCTCACTGCTTCTGAATACTTCTTGGCACCAGTTTGTATGCGTCTATTTTGCTTATACATTATGAAAATTTGGAGCAGGAATTTTACATTATGTACACAGAATCCCAGAACAACTGTACAGGAAAGCATTAGCAGATAACCTAGGCTCTATTTATAGCAATACTTGATAATAGCAACAATAATACACTTTAAAGATGTATGTGTCTTTGTTGAGTAGAAATCATGAAATGCTATTGAACAGATGAGGCAGCAGTAACCTATGCTGTGAATTTTACCAAGAAACCAAATGCATTTAAATAAAAGGTGAAGAAAGCAAATTCTTTATTTTGTGTGGTTTCTGTGGGGAAAAAAAAAAAAATCTAACAGAGCAAAGGGGGAGGGGGCAGCATGTCATTAAAAGAAATGCATTCCTGACACTTCCATTGTAAGGGGGAATCATACTTGTGTGTGTCTTTCTACTGTTGTGCCTGTTTCAGAATATATACTAACTAGTAAAAGGGTCATCATTTAAAAAAAAAAAAGTTTAGTCATTAGCTGTGCCCCTTTTTTAATATCTACCTAACTCACAACTGGAAATCTAAAAGGTGTCTTCTTAACAAATTAATAATGATAAAGTTTTTCTTGGGGTTGTGTGTGACATTTTCTCTGAATTTACTTTAATCAAAAATCTGTATGGATTTTTCTACAGTTTAAGATTATGGTAAACATTTTTTTGATCTTGATATTTGCTTAGGTTCCAATTCTGCAACAGTTGCTTACACTGGATTTTGCTTATGGAAGCAGGTTTTTTAGCAGCAGTTTCAGAATTTCACCTTACTTTTAACCAGGTATCTTTTAAAAAGTGTAATTATTGTCTGTAGTAATCTGTGAATAGTCAGAGAAACTCAAGTTCTTGATGCACAGAGAAAACATGGACGTATGTCAGTACAGGCATCTCTGTATTGCTATTACTCATTCATTTGCATTTTCAGAGAAAATGTTAGGCCTATGATACAGTTTGTAAAGTAGCCCTTTTTATCTTTTGAATCTTTGTGTATAACATCTTTTTCTGCATCCTAAACACACATCTACACAGAACTAGATAAATTCCCAACGAATTTCTTACAGACAGTGTTGAGCTATCATAAGGTAACTACATTCAGTCTCCACTGAAATGGGTCAGCTTCAAGCCAATGACCCCGCAGGGAAAAATCCATTCTCACTCCCCTGAGCATCCATCATATCAGATAGCCTTTTTGCTCTGTAATTATTTATTTCCACTAAACTCTAAAGTACCCTATGATGCTTGGTAAGATACAGGCAATTTAACTTTTATATTTGATATTTCATCAAAATGCAGAAAACTCTTTCATGGTTAGAGCTTTTATTTTTCTGTGCACTGATCTTTGCAATTAGAACACAATTGAAGAAAATACAAAAAAAGAAATACAGTCCACTGTGTGTGAAGATACTCAGGAAAAGTATTTTAATCAGAACTGAAGGCAGCAGTCAGTGTTGCCAAATATTTTAAAAAGGACAAAATCTTCATAGCACATTTTACAAATAGAGTTAACATAATAACAATCAAGTAGCGGTCTGTTATAGCCACTGCAATTTAATTATGTAAAATCTTTTTCCAATGAGCCTACCTGATTGAAAACATCCATTCTCACCAGAAACTAAACAAAATAATTTTAATAGGTACTTTTATTTATGCAGTCAGGTAGTTGCACAGTCTTTGTCACAATACAGACTGAACACTTAGTTTAACAATTTATCTGACTGTTTATATCAAGAAAGACATGAAGACTTGTATACAGCAATACCCAGTTTCATATAATATAGTTTCAGCCTGCTGCCCCAGTAATGAAATAAGGAGATAGCCAGAGTATTTTAAGTAGTTGAGTAAAACACTTATCTCCTGCCAGTTCAAACATAGCTACTTACTGAACATACAAACTTATTCCATTGCTGTCTTTTTCCATTGCAAGTCTTTTTCAGTCTGCATTTTCACATTTTGCATTATTGCAAAGGGTTATGAGAGAGTTATGGTAGTGACTTCATGAGATACAGTCACCCAATGCTTTTGATTCCCTGACATACTTTCAATCCTAACAGGAAAGTACAAGTGATAAACTCTTGTTTCTATTCTATCTTATTTTCTTTGGGTCATAAATTAAAAATGCTAGTGTAAAAAATGTTTCTAGCTCAACACATACTTTCCTTAGTATTGTTTCATTTGAACAGCGTCTTGATAATATCCCATAAAAAAAAAAAAAAAAAAGGAGTAATGGGCTTTACAGCAGACACGTTTAAAAAATAATCTGAATTCACTGCATTTGTGGGAAAAGTTTCAAAACCAAGACCTCCTGAAACAGAAAGGTCTCTTACATTGAGGGAACGCTATATAAGATATTCTGCTGATCTTGGGTAGATTTTCAACAGAAGTTCAAACAAAGGTTTAACAGAGTGTCCCATTCCAGAACACTTATGGTGCTAACAGCAATAGGAAAGAAAACTGAGCAGAGAGAAAAGTCAATAACTTGAGAACAGAGAAGGAGTTAGCATGAAAGCCAGCCATCGTCATGTACTCAGATCATGATTCCTATCACAGTTATGGGATGGTAAGTACACAGAAAAGTTGTGAGACAGACAGCATTAGCAGAAATATCCTTAAAACCTGTTAAAAAGGGAAAGAGGGGAAGGAAAGAGACAAAATACAAATAAAATGCCAACAAAGGAAAAGCAGGATTAGGTATGATTTTATTTTCCAAATTATTTTCTTTGATACAATGCTTTGAAAAGACCAAATGTCAAACTTAAAGCAATCTTTTTCCTTATTGTTATCTTTTACTAAACTACTCTTAATTAATTGAAATACATTTTCCTCTTGGTATTAATTAATCAGTTTGTGTTGGATAAAATACATGTTGAAATACTCTAATACTCTTTATTCCAGGTTTTGGGCAGCACTGTGATGTATTCAGAATATTGGAATGGTTCTGGTAGAGTCTTTACCTCAACAGCCTTGAAAAATTTATCTAAAGTTCTAACCATAGGTCTGAAAAATTCCATCTCTGCAAGATATAAGTAGATGAATGAATCAGCACAAGAATTTATTACTGGCTACACCTCCTGTAAAGGTACAAATAGAATTAACTACATTGGCTAGTAGAAAAATCTTCATGAAATATGCAAAAATTGCCTGGTACAACAGTAAATTTGAACATTTTAACTGAATGTCACCTCTGTAGCTTGCATAGTGCCTTTTCTGAAAGTGAAAATATTTCCTTCTTTCTCCCTCATGCATCATCTGTTGAACTCTACCCAGTTTACTTCACCAACATTCTGTCTTCTTTCTGCTCCCTGTGTAAGACCTTGGTGAATATGTCTTCCTACTTAGTTTGAACTAAAGCAAGGGTAAGCTTTTCTGAACTTAAAGAAACTGATTAGGAGTTGATCCTAGGTGGCATACAAGTTTTATTATACAGCTACAACTTCTGAGACACTTGTTTTATAAAGATTGTCAATATAAAATAATAATACAGTAGAATTTTATTTTAAGGGCAATTCATGCCTGAAGGCATGCTCTATAACT
Organism: Ceryle rudis; assembly: GCA_033439905.1. Lineage (NCBI taxonomy): Eukaryota > Metazoa > Chordata > Aves > Coraciiformes > Cerylidae > Ceryle > Ceryle rudis. Next base: position 8,016 of record JAAGNO010008480.1, on the reverse strand, counting down.
TACTGTAGGTAAGCAATGATGTTGCAATTACAAACAGAAAAGAACACAATATATTTCTTGTGACTGACACATTTATATATGCTTATGATGTGAAAAAGGGATATACTGATATTGATTCTTACTTAGATCTTATTTTGATATATGCTTTTATTTTACAGACATTGACCTTTATGTGATCCCTTTTATATGAGGGAATTTTTCCACACATTAAGAGTGATATAATATTGGTCTGAATGAACACTTCCACAGTGTTCATTATTTGGCTAATTTACATAGTAATAACCCTATCTGGTGTGCCAGAACAGTACTAAAGATGTTATAGAGTACTAGAGATAGTATAGAGACTAAAGCTTAAATATGACATAGCTCTGTTATGGAGGATGGCATGTTATTTTGATCTTGCATGTTCTATAAGGCTTTTAATGATTGAGTTATTTAAAATAGATATCTTTGCAAAAAAAAAAAAATCAAGAAGGCAGAAAAACATGTTCTCTGTGAAAGAGAAACAAAAGTTTTGTAAGTGCTGAAAGAGAAAACACATTGTGAAATCCTATTCGGTAATACAGAACACATGGAACAAAGAAAACAAGTATGTAAGTTTTATGCTGAAATTTTGTTTAGGTGACGCAATTCCTTTGCATATAGTGGAAAAGAATTGCCACAGTTCTAAGAGGATTGCGATGGAAACCCAGATCAGATAGAGTGGATAGACCATGACATTTATCTTCCACTGAGCTTCCAGAAAGGATAGTAAATTACTTTCAAATACTGGAAAAGTAGATTTTATTAACTTTTAAAGTAGAAGACTTGGCTTCTTAAATGGGAAAAAAAAATCACAGTGACTACATAAGACAGAAAAGAAAAATTAGAGGAGTTCATAAATGATCCTTTCCCTGCCCAGTGTGTCCTTGCAGGGAGGTTTGCATTTCACATGCTGGATTTATTTCAGCTAGATGAGTAATATTTTGAGAAGTAAAGAACTGCCCCCTAGTACTCACGAACCCAGTTTTCCTTCCCTCATCCCTGGCAGATAGCTGTGTATTAGACATCTGTTCCTTACAGCAAACTCATTCAAGAAGAGACTCTCATTTCCTTGCTATGACACTGTGCTTGAACTAGATAGCTAAAAGGAAAGGGGACTTCTTGTCATACTGAGCACCTTCTGTTTGTTGCTCGAGTATTCGAGCACTTGCAAGATCCAAGATCCAATAGACATTCATTGAACTCAGATTATTTTCATTGATTTAAGTTGGATTTTGATTAATAATATAGGGAAGAAACCGTGTAAGCAACTGAAGAAAGGTTTCTTTCACGTATGTACTCATTCTGAATCAGGCAACTGTTTACAATAGGTAAAATGTCATGTGGGATGGGAATGTCTAGTTATGAGAGTCCTCTCTTCCACTGAATGAAATAATAGTCCCACATATATTGAACTCCAGAAGGTGGATACATGTACATAAAGCTTAATGAGAAATTAATCCTAATATTAGTAAAAGGGGATAAAACCATCAGTAAAGACAAGGAATCTTCATCTTGATGAAATCTAAGGGCTCTGAGACCACAGTAAAAGAGAATGTAATGCTTTACACAGACTGAAGACTAAATCTTTATGAGCTCTACAGCATACAGACAAGTACTGAGTTCTCAATCCTTTATTTTTAAAAAGCCTAAATTTAGCTGTAATTCTAGATTAATTGCAGCAGAAAGACTAAATATAGCATTGCATACTATGGAATAAAAGCCTTAGTGATGATGGAAAACATCTTCCTTTCTATCTATCAGCTTTTCAAAATTCTAAAATAATCCATGTTTCTAAGTATTTCCATTTTCAAATACTAATCCAAATCATGACCTAAGATTAATTAAAGCTGAAGGAATAAGCAGCACTTCTTAAAAAAACATGAAGCTTATGACAATGTAGCTGTCAGCTCAATTAAAATAGTTTTGAGCCCTACAGTATACTGAAGTCAATTGGGTTGTAGACTCATATGCTATATACATTTTAATGCTATTAAGTCTAAACCTAGTATTTGTAAAAGTATCGATGACCACAATAAAAGGGCCATAATGACTTAGTTCCAATAAAGACCTATGTCTTTCCTTCTTCTTTATGACCTGAAGAATTCTGAAGACATTCAGAGTATTAAAGTCCAACATTAGTCATCCTAGACTAAATTAAAAATAGCCTACCAATCCATGAACACTAGGCAAATCCTTGGCTTACTCAGAAACTAACTGTTGTTGATTTCTGAAACCATCCTGTTGTTTATGAGTACCACAGTCACTAGTGCTCTCTATTTTCTCTACAGTTCTTAAAACCCTGATTCTGTCTTTAGAACAAGTTTTGGGACCAAAAAGACCAGTACCTTACTACAAAATAGAATATAGTACTGCAATACCAGCCCTTTTTTTATTTCATTCAGACCTACATAATACTAATGTCACCTGAGCTCTTAAAATTTTGATTTTGTGAACTCATACCAGCTCCAGGATTAATGGAACCTGGACAACTAATTCTAACTACACAAAATCATGGAAGTTTAGTTTCCAATGTATTACTATCTTTTAGTTCTATGATATATTATCATCTGGACTCCAACTTCTTAGTTTTGGAAGCCCTAAGGTTCAAATTGCTAAATTTACAGCTGAAGAACCAGCTCAAAAAAATAAGAGGTTTAAGACCCAGTGGATAGCAGACATCATTTACCTCTTTTTGACCTACAAAGTGCCAAGATCATGCTGGCTCTGGAGTAGCGAGTCTGGAAATCCTGTTCCCACTTCTAGTGTTAAATCTGTTCTTCACAAAACTAAAATACCAACCTGCGAACTTAAAAAAAATAATTAAAATTTGATTCACCACTGTAGCCTAGCTCTTTCCTGAGCTTTTTGAACACTTTAATTGTCTTTTAATTAATTACCTCTAAATTGAAGAATTTCTCATGTTGTAGGCATGAGATTGTTAACTGATGCCTTTCTGACTTGAGCTCAGTGGATTTGAACTCGATAGCACAGTCCAAGCACCACACAGTAGGAATATAAGAACACTTTTAACCTACCTTGCTGAGCCAGATAAGACAAAAAATTCCATACCATCATCATTCCACTCTAGGGAATATTGAAGGTAAGTGGGATATTTCACTTTTGTTTGGGATGCACTAGCACAAACCATTACCCTAATTTCAATCCAAACCTTTAATCATATACTAGTACTATCCATAATGGTGCAGGTGGTTCTGTTCCAGTTTGCCAGCGTGGCACTAAGTAGGATAATTTTTTTTTATTATTTATTATGTGAACTTAAAGTAATATATTCGACTATCCCTCATCCTGAGATAGATTAGTGATGAAAAGTGTGATAGGGATAAGTGTCTCATTTCTGAAGTGAAACTAAAACTCTTCTCAAAAGCCGACATACACAGAGTTAATCTGAAATATCAAAATGCTGTAAATAAAGGATGCCTAGCTCACTCCTGTTTAAAGAATGTATTTCACATTGTTGTTGCTTGAAAAAACCCACAACACTCCTTTCCAGATCATCTGTCTCTGACAGTTTAAAGGCTCAGAAAAGAACTATTCAAATATTTGCATGTTGTCCCCCCATTAGCATCTGAAGAACTAGTGGTACCTAGAAACATAAAGCATGGTATTTTTTTTATCTCTGTAGAATCACCCCATGTTTTCTTTATTATTCCATATGTGTGTATTTAACACATATCCACAAATTGCTGTTGCCTGTAGATTTAATGATTGAGTCACCTCAGTAAACTTCTTTTTGGGTTCACAGGGTGCACAATGGATTTTCAAGTAGCTGAGATTGTTTAGCATTTCATTATACCAGTGCTGATATATGACTATTATTTTGACATTGCTGCCTTGAAAAGCACTGTGAAAGGGTACCTAATCAAATAGTTGGTGGTATTTTACACAGCAAGTATTCTCTAGGGTAAAAGAAAGTCAATAAAAATAATTAAACCGTGAAAACTTAAATATTCTTGCTCAGATTCTGTCAAAGAAAGAGATACATGCAACAGCAATCCTAAAGATTTCAGGGATTTTTCAAAAGTTTGGTTTAGGTAGAAAAGCACCATCACTCTCTTGAATGTGTATCTCATATAAATCACCCCCTTTTCTCCTCTAAAAAAGGGCAGTTGCGTGGGAGGGGGAAAGCAGAGAGCTGTGGTTCAACCTAAGTTTGTAGAGAGTAGACAAGAACAGCCAGAAAGGCTGAATTGTTTTTTATTTCCCAGGTCTGCATTTTCAAGAGAAGAAACAAAATAGAGTGGTAAAGGAGTATACATTCTTGACTGTAACCCAGGGAGAAGATGATCATCAAGTATTTGGGAGTTGTGTTGTCATGTGTTGTTTTGTTTTGTTTGCTTTCCAAAGGCTACAACTAATTGAGATGCTGAGGAGTTCCTCCTGAAGTGCTGTCATAGGACACTGGGGCCAGATGAGGAAAAGGACAATGGTTGGAGCAGAGCTTCTGCTAATCAGCCTCCTTCTGTCTGTGTAAATACGATTCAGATAGGGTACAGGTTTTGTGCTAGGTTTTTCTACTGTAGACAATTTTACTCTTGCTGTAAAACCAATGTCAGATCAGTTCATATTTAACTGATGGAGAACTTGCTTGAAACTGTGCCTGACCCCATTACTGGGAAGATGTATTTGCCCTCTGCCACAGATGCTCAGTGTTTATGGGCCCTTGATTGCCCTTGAGTCACAGGATGCTATTGTGTTCAGAAGTGCTTTTTTTTTTTTTGAGGCTGCACTTGGTGTAGCAATTGCAACTATTCTGCCCTCATAGAGACCAAGCCATAATTATCTTCACCTTTACCATCTCTGAGCCGGTACAACCCAAAGTGCTGATTTCAATCTTTAAAGCTTTATACAGCTACAATTTTAAATTAACTTCTATTTTCCAAAATGGGAGCTGAAACATCAGTCCAAACTACTCGAGATATCATTTCCCATGTGCGTACCTGGGACTGGTAGCAGAAAAATTTCTCAAGAGGACACTTGACTTCTGTTTTTACTTCCGATCTATTGACTCACCCAGTTGATCTATCAGCTTCTGTTTGTTAAATACATATAAAATGAGTTGAGATTTATGAGGCTAGGTTTTGAGGTATATTAGTGAGAAGAGTGTTAGTGCCATAATATCTTACAGGGAGATGATGATGATGATTATGTGGGAATATAGTTTCTGATTGTCTTATTATTTTACAACAAGAGTTCTCTAACACAACTGGCTTGCTCACAGGTCATCAGATTTTTATTTTAGTTTTGGGGAAATAATTCCAAAGTTGAAGGATTCATTTTTTTCTTGAAAGACAACTATCTAATCCAGATTATTTATTTATTTTTAATTGACAGCTGAGCTAAAATCTGTTTCATCCTAGCTAGTTTTGTAAGAACAAGGATATGCTAACAGATGACAGGGAGCACCAAACATAATTTCCTACAATGGTTATAAGACTGGAAGTTTTTCAGAGCAGTGCATGGTGCCCTAGGCACTGAGGTGTGATTTCAATTATTCTCTTTTGTATCTTTCCTATAGGTTAGCAAAATGTAATGGAATATATTAATTTTCTTTAAGGTAACATATCAAAAGGATACCCTGGGAAGATTAATCTTTAATTGTGACAGTCAACAATGATTATAACAGCTTTATTGATACTTTTTTTTTCAGAACAAAGATCAAATGGAAGAGAAAACATGAAATAAAATTGAAATATTCAGTAACTATCAGAATAATTTGGTAAATACTGTTCATCATGTTAGACTTGGTTTAGGAAGTAAAACTATATTTATCAAGAAGACTTATGAATACACTTGCCTGGACATCATGGCTCCAACAATTTATCTGAAGTGCTAAGCACCATTACCCACGGTTGGAGAGTGACAGCATATCCCTTTATTCTTCATGTGAAGTACTCACTGTCAGCATAGCATGTGTATATCAGGAAATCCAAATCAGAAGCCCCTGGATTTTTTTATATTTTTTACCAGCTACTTCTGAGAGATGCTCCTGTCCCACTTATAGGAGGTTAGTGCAATTAACTGTCACTGCACTTCTTTGGGCATTGAGAATTAAAGTTTAGACAAACGTTTAAAAAAACATGTTGCTCTGGCCTTTCATTATGTGACACAGCAATCAACCACAATATGACCATGAATCTGAAAGATAGCAAATTTTATACTCCAAAACTATAAAATATTTTCAACTATACTGAGTAGTAGTGTGGTTTACATTTGTTTCTATCCCTTAGCTTTAATGCTTTTCAAGTGTTCCCCTTTTAGCTCTTCTCTGGAATGCTAATTTCAATGCAGCTTACTTTATGAAGAGAACTTCAACGCAGGTTTTACAGAAGGAAAGATCATTTGGCCCAGTGGCACTTGGATAAGGACTTAGTATCATTCCATTTAGGATCTTCAGAAACTAACTCTGAGACACTAAGTAAATCAATCAGCTGTGTCTGTTCTAGAAATCTACAAGGCCAGAGAATTTTGACATTAAACTTTCCAGACAGGTTCATTCAGTGATCATTTCAAAGGCTGAATTGGCTTGTATACAGTATTTGGAAATGTACTTAGTATTTATAATCTGCAGTTTGTATCTGCTCTTCCTAACACATAATGTACTGCACGCTCATTTGGCTGATAGATTTTAATGGTGTATATCATAGGAAATAATGATCCAGTGTCTTCAAAAGTCAATTTGACTTTTGGAGGGAGACCATGACTTTAAGGTCCTTTGGGATAAATGGTGTCATAAAAGAATATTTGACCTTCTGAGAATCTCTGAGTGCTTTACAAATTTAGTGTTATACTATTTCTCTCAGGTAAGTAACTTTTAAAGCAGTTCCTGTAGTTTTACCAAAATTTTATAAACCTCACAGTTCAGGAACTATGAAGGCCCTTGCTTTAAGCTGATACCCTGCCACTTAGCAATGCCATCTCTCCTGGATATTGTGAAGGAAGTGTAATTATTTGGGAGTTACTTTGAATGAGGGAGAAACGTGGTATAAATACGCCTTGATTGGCAATGCTTCACTATTTTTGAAGAGATGCTACTTTGCCTTTTTTTTTTCTTGGGCAGGGGGACGCAGAAACCCTTTCCTGTGCCTTAAAAAATACAGCTCATCTGACGAAAAAGGGAAATAAAAATGTAAAGACAAGGAAGAAGAGGGGCAAGAAAAAGGAAAAGAAATAGGAAAAACAAAAAAGGAAAACGAAAACAAGAAAAGAAAAAAGGGGGAAGAAGAAGAAAAAAGATTAAAAAAAAATATAAGAGGAGAGAACTATTCTAGTCTTAACGTGGCTGGGGGAGAGTAGAAGATTACCGGGCTCAGCCCACTTAGAGTCATCCGGCAATTTCAGCGGCTGTGCCCCGCCGAGGAGGAGCTGTACAGCGCAGCCGTTCGGCGGGGGCATCTGAGTCCCTCCAAGCCGAGCTGAGCCGAGCGGCGCTGCAGCGGCGGAGCCAGCGGGGCCGCTAACGGGCCGGGGAGGGGAGCTGGGGCGGCGGGGGCTGCAGGGCGCCTCGCCTCACCTGCACCGGGACGGCCGCGGCCCAGGTGCGCGGCGGCGGTCCCGCGCGGAACCGTGCGGCACGCTGCGATGCACGCTGCTGCCACCATCGCGCTCCGCTGCAGCGGTGAGGAAAGGAAAGGGGTGGTGCTGCCGGGAGCAGGGTCTGAGGGGGAGGGACAGAGTGCGAACGAAGGTAGAAGGAGAGAGATAGAGGGAGGGAGGAAAAGAGGCGGGGGAAGGAGGGAGGGAATTGGCGTCCGGCGCAGCTTCCTCACTCTCTCCGTTGCTGCAACTGAACTCTGCCCGTTCTTTGCCTGGACATGTCTTAAGAAAGTTGGATCTCTCCCTCCCTTTCGCCTTTTTTTTTTTTTTTTTTTGTTTATTGTTCGTTAATTTTTTGTTTATTGTTCGTTTATTGTTTGTTTATTTTTTGTTAATTGTTTGTTAATTGTTTGTTTATTGTTGTTTATTTGTTGGTTA
>JAAGNO010008479.1:4243-14256 GCA_033439905.1 Ceryle rudis | reverse complement strand
CTTGAGCTGCCGTTCTTCGGGGAGCGCTGGGACCAGCTCCGCCAACTTCTTAAAAAAGCACGGGGGAGGAGGTGGAAAGGCGAGGGCAAACAACTGGCGACAGCCCAGCGCAGGCACTTGGCGAGGGGGGAGCCCTCTTTTCTGTCAAGTCCCCAGGAGCCCTTCCCATCTTGCCATGCAAGCAAGGCTGCATGAAGTGGAGTTTAGCTCCGGGTTCAAAATAGAACGATAAATAAACTCCACTTAGTGGCTCTTGCTGGAGTGTATATGAAGTGATGTTGCCACAAACAAGGCTGTGCTTAATTTCAGGTCACAATGGCAGACAGAGCTGCAGCTGAAAGAGCATGCAAAGACCCAAACCCCATCATTGATGGCAGGAAGGCAAATGTGAACCTGGCATATTTGGGAGCAAAACCAAGGAGCATTCAAACTGGTGAGGCATCCCAGAGATCCTGTCCCTTTCTCTGTAACTTGTAAGATGAGAGAGCAAGTTACTCAGGCTGGATTCATCTGATCTGACAGTGCGTGCTTATCCCTCACAGCTCTGATTGTTGACTGAGGACAACCAGTTACCTCTTGTCTGTATCTTCTTACTTGTCCCTCTTATGCACCTAAGCTCGTATAACTGACTTGAAGCTGTTTTCTTCCATGACTAATCTGTTTTCCTGTTACCTTTTTGTTACACTGCTATTAACAGTAAGATCCATTTCATCATTCTGCCCTTTGGTTTAATGACCACTGTACCCAGTGTGTAAAATAAAGCATTATACCCCATTGTGTGTTCAGTAACAGCACTTTTGCACTGTTCTTCAATCTGAATTCCCATCTGATCCTCATACATATCACATACGCATATTAAAATTAACTTGTTTCTAAGTAGGGCTCTGCATTTGCTCGTATGCATCTCAGACAAAATGCATATACATGTGGTCTGAGGTGGATTTATGCATATATATTACAAGTTGAATGGTACAATGAATGCAATTCATTAATATTTCTTCTTTTCTGAACACTTTTTTTAGGTTTTACCATAGGTGTGCAGCAGCTACATCCAGCCTTCATTCAGAGACCCTTTGGGTAAGTGGAAATGTTTCTTAGTAGTTTGTTTGAAACAAAATTAATAAATCGACTTCCTCGTTATTTAAAATGCGTGAAAACAGCCTTAGCTGTCAAGAGTGGGCAGTTTCAACAGCTGTTGTTAATGTTTAGAGTACTTTGTTTCTGTGAAGATTTCAGAAGTTTTGTGCATTTGTCAGCTTTAATGTAATCCCAAAGATCCTCCTTTATCTTCAGTAAATCTTAGTCATAATAAACCCAATTCATCGCTTGCTGCTTTGCCAACTTCAAGAATTCACAAGCATTCAAATAAATGGAAAGTAGTTTCTCTATTATAATACTTAAGGTGTCAAAACAATTAAGCAAATTCTGTTCTCATGTTTCTTAAATAAGATCTTGTGCTTCCTCTGTGCCGTTTCCCACGTAATAATGCTTAGGATACAGTTTTATCCTAGAAAACAAATTGCATTGGAACTAAAGTCTGTTACTTAATGAAAGTAACATTAGGTCAAAAATTGATTTTGGACAGATGTTATACAAGCCTTGAATAGTCTGCAAAAGTGGGCTTTTGTCTGCTGTTTTCAATAGCTTATACCATCCCTACTCGGTTAGAAAAGTCCTCTTTTTATACATCTAATAGGATCTGGCAGCTGCTCGGCAAAAGACAAGTGTGCTTCACGAGAACAATAGTGACTGTCATACTGCCTTCATTTAACTGTTTAATGATTGATGCAGTTCTTTTTTTACACCATTTCAGAAAGTGAATATTGATAGGGGTTTTTATTATTTTCTAAGAGCATTAAGAAAGTAGGTGCATTTTTTTAAAGCTTTTGAGTACTGCTCTGTTGTGGTTTTTGTGTGACTCTAATATAAATAGATGGGATTTTGGCCTTTGTCAACAGAAGTACTTCATCCCTTTCCTGCTCTCTGCTTGTGGTTTTTTTTGGTGTTTTTTGTGCTGTTTTTTTGTTTAAAGAAAAAAAAAAATCTTGCTAACAACAAAACAGAAACTTTAACTCCTCTGCTTTTATGGCTGCAGTTGCCAAGTGCCTGGGTAATATTCCAGTGAGTTTATGGATGTAAGAGGCTGTGTTGCCACAATAGTGCACGCCTAGCGTACGTGTGCTGTGTATGGTTCAAACATGCCAGTTTTCCTAAGTGGTTACTGCTCTGTTGGAAAGACTCGAAGAACATCTGTCATGAAATGAAGGGTCTCTTCCCCCACCCCACCCCCCCTTGGTACAAGAGCCACAGTAGTTACATAGACAAGATGCTGCTGCTTAGTAGTTCTCCTCATATGGAAACTACAGTAGCTTTCTTAGCCCTCAAAGTAGGAAGTAGTGGTACCTTTGAGATGAATCCCAGAGGCTTTCCAAACTGCACAGGAGTGCACATGAGAAGCTGACAATAAAGCCAGCCTGTTAATGAGTTTTTCTACACGTGTTAACAAAAAAGAGCAAAGTGAAGTATGTTAAACTCCTCATGTTGGCAGGAGTGCCAACACACGCCTGTTCCTCTTGCAGATTATCTGCTGTTCTGTGGGTGCTGTTCCTGCCCAGCAGCTGCAGCCCTGGAAAGCTTAAGTTTTTTGAGCAGTTTTCTTTTAGTTTCACATACAGAGGAGTGTGGGATCGACTGACGACATGTTCCTTGTGATCCAGACAGTTACTGTTCCAGTTCTTGGGCTTTGGTTTCATCATTAAACCAGCAAAGCTGCAGTTAGCACATACAGCAGAGAGCACTATAAATTATTTATCAGTTGCCAAGAGACAGCAACCAGGAGACTGGAGAGTTGGAGGGAGGGAATTATATATCATTATTTGCAAGCATTGGTAAACAATTTTGTTGCATATAGTCATTGCTGCAGCAGAATCACTGGAAACGTGGGTTTGGCAAAATGCAGAGCCGTTTACCTGAGCACCAAGACTGTGGCTGCTCTGTGGCTTCTGAGCAAAAGCATCAGGTGCTCTGTCAAGCAAAAGAGCTTGGCTGACAGTTCCCTATTTGTCTTATCAGTAGTCCAACAAAATTAAAAGCATGCCAGGCTCCATTCTTGCATTCACTTGAACCCACAATTTCTTTGTCCCTCTGTGAGATTTGAGGGTAGATGAAGCTTCCAAAGACAGACCCTGTTAAACTCCTCATCAAATTGCTGTTGTCCATTTGCTCTGCACCATGTGGAGTGGATCCTTACCTTCCCCCAAGTGAAGTTCAGTGGTTTGTCTGCTTTGCCCAAGGTGTAAGATGTTGCCCGGTTCTCACTCCTGCAGTTTCTGTCTCTGTAAAGTGTTTATGCCTGGGGGTTGCCATGTGGTTTCCAAAAGACAATTGTTACGGGATGTGGGGTACTAGGTGTGCAGGCTGGACTTGGCAAGGAAGAAAGGAACAACCCATTAACTGCTAGGCAGTTAACTAAGACAACACCAGCCGGTCGTGTTCCAGCTATTAAGCCACAAAATGCAGGTTTTGGTGAAACCTGAAATGAATGGAAATTATGAAAATTACCCAAACATCAGTGAGGATTATTTATAAACTGAAGGCTTCCCCTTCAGCCTCAGGCACACAAATGCAGCTGTAAGTATTGCTTGGGGTATGCGGAACAGAAAGAGAAACCATGAAGAGCCTCTCTCCTTCCTCCTGCTGTCCTGGCAGGGGAGGCACTTGCACAGCAGACATCAAGGAGTCGGTAGTAAATCCTGTTGTGAAGAGTAGTCTCTTGATTGTCTGACTGGAGGTCTTAAGAGTATTGCAGGGCAAAGGATGCATCTGTATCAGAGTGACTCAGAGATTTGCTTCTGAGTTTAGGGAAGCAGCATTAGGCCCGAGGACTTAGCCTGAAGCTTACAGAGTTTGCTTTGCTTGGAGGCAGCTGGCAATGCCACAGCATGTCCCTGCAGCCTCTGGCCAGCTCAGAGCTGTGCTTACACGATCAGAGGAAGAGGGAGGCCTTTAGAGCTGTCTCTTCTTGCAGCCGTGTGCCTTTATTAAATTTTGAGAAATGTGTGAAATTTCTTGGAAGCTGCTAGGAGCAACTGTGTAGACCGCTTGACCAGGAGTACATGGTGACATGGCAGAGCTGCTTGGTGTCCCTCTCTTGGTCCTCTCCTCTGTGACTCCAGTGTTTGAGAGAGGCTTGAGCCTGTAGAAGGAACAGGGATTCCCTGCTTCTCTTCAGAGCCGCTCTGGATGCAAGCAGCGTATGGCAGATGCATTCCTGTGGCTGTGCCTCAGCGAAGGAGCTATCTGTGTGGGAGATCTACCAGTGACTGAGTAAGTGACTGAGCTCTTGGAAATCCCGCAATGTCTCTTGCAGCAGGATTTAGCTCTTTCCATATCCACATGGGACGTCATTGCCCATCCTTGTGTAGCTGCTCATTTTGATCGCCCCTGACACTGGCTTGCATTTGCTCTCTGACAGTGTTGGGAGTTAAATGTCTTTGAGTTTGAAATGTCATGCATTGATGCTGCTGCAGTTAGGAAGTGAAGAAAGTCCCTTTTTGTGTCAGCCCACCCTCTTCACAGCTGTTCATCCTTAAAACTTCTCTACTGAGTTAAAAATAAACAAACTTTCATCTTTTCTGTGGTTATGCTTATAAAACAGCGCACGCTGGCCTTGCTCTGCTCAGTCAGTTGGCATCCCCTGCGCTCTGACTCCCACCAAAAACCTGCCGGGGGGCAGGACCCCAGTCTGCTCGGCCACTCTCCAGCAGCTCCCTGGGGCCAGTGCACCCGGCACCTGTTGTTCATCCTGTGCCAATAATGTGAAAGCTTTTTTGGGGGGATTTCCTAAGAAACATTCAAATCTATTTTTTCAAATGGCTTCAGCTGCTAGTTCCTGGGCATGGTTACTGCTGTTCAGACCAAATGCTTGTTAGTCAGAAAAAGTGCCTTTTTTTTTTTTTTTTTTTTTCCCTTGAGTAAACTTGTATTTATCAGCAGATCAGATGGCTTAGTGAGTTTTCTTGAACATCTGCTTCAAGGTGGCAAATGCTGCTATCAGATCCAAGGGCTTGGTACGCATTGGTTTTGGGTGGCTTGTTCATGTCCTGCATCTAGTATAGGCCTGTAAAACAATACAAAAGGAGAGCAGGGTCTGATATATTGACCTTACACTTGGCTACATAGTGTGCCATGCTCAAGGCAGTAGTAGACTTTTTGCAGGGGACAGGCTCTGGGTGAAAGGTTCCATGGGCCATTCCAGTGCAGTCAGGGCACAGGCCTGCTTGTGATGGAGAGCCAAGCTGAGCTGGCTCCAGCTTTGTCTTCACAGCATGTGACTTGAGTTGTGCCGTCTTCTCTGTGTGCTTCCACTGCCTTTGGAGGATTTGCTGTTCATCCTCGGCAGCATGAGAGCAGCCTCCTTCACAGCAGATACCAAAGTCCTTTCTCCTTGTTGGAAGAGCTGGGGAGTGGCAGATGCAAAATTCTCCTGTTCTGATCTGGCTGGTGCCATGTAGTCTCAGTGTGGCAGATTCGTGCATGTGTCTGAATTTTCAGAGCACTCCAGCTTGTACTTGATCTCATCTTTCCTTTGCGCAGCTGTTGGCATACCGGTCCCTGACTGTGTAGTATTAAACACATGCCTGGTAATGCGAATGATAAATGCAGCTCTGACCGGCCTGCCTCTGAGCTGAGAACACCAGCAAGGGAACTAGACAGTTGTTGTGCTGATAATTTGGTAGCAAGGACACTGGGTCACTTCTAAATATGACTTACATGAAGAACTTGTTCCTCACAGATGGGAGCAAGCTACATACCAGAGCTAAATATACTCTATGATCACAAAAGATGAAAAGTTGTGGACCTCAGAGTTAAAACTGAGTCTATTTCTCAGTCTCTAAATCCTGTAAACAGGATTGTGTTGTCCCCTGCAGTTTCCCTGTTGCCAGCTTTGAGCACTTGAGCTCTCCTGTGTTGTAACTGAGCTGCTGCTGGCTGTGCTCTGGCTAAAGCAGTGGAGGCTGGGAAAGCTGTGCCAGGGGCAGATTTGCAGCAACACCCCAAGTGTTTCTGCCTTTTGGGAAGGTGTGGAGAGAGATGCTTTAGGTGCTCTAGAACAGCAAAGGCATGACTGGCCGCAGAGATCACTGAAACTCTTGAAATAGAGTTTTTTTTTCTTGTCTGAGAAGTTACTTGGTTTTATCAGTGTAGGCTTTTTTTTATCAAAAATAGGTCCTTCATTGCTTCTTTCATAGCTTGAAGCATTCTACTTTGAAATACTTCAGCTGTCCAATAAAGAATTTTTGCTAAATGCATGGATGGTTTTAATAGTCAGTGGACGGGATTGTGTGTAAAGAAAACAAACCTGTTAAAAAATGGAACCAGTTGAAAGTAATCAGTTTAATATCTATTATGCCAAAACTTGTCAAGTACTTGAGAAGACTTCAGAGGTGTGTGTACAGCCTTTGGTTTTATCCAAATTGCAGAAGAAAATTGGAAAGCTTAGTTAAAGGTGGAATTCGTGGGGCTTCATGGCTTCATCTCTCAGAGCCTCTGGTTTTCCTCCTCTGTAGACAGGATGAGTCTACCATCCTCTGGAGTTTCTCACACTGGTGCTGAAGGACTCAGGCTCCTGTAGTGCACTGGTGTGAAGCATTTTCTGTTTCTTCTGTCAGTTCATTTCTGGTTTGGCTGTGCTGATAACTCCAAAGGGGGAGGGGTTTTTCCTTCTATGGATAGCTCACTAGTTGTGGATAAACTTCCATGTGGCTTTTTCCTTGGTGCCAGATGGCTCTTGTTTCAGGCAGATGTTATCTCCTGCTACCTGAGTGTTTTTCAGCCTGCTTGTCCAAAACTATTTTTGGTCTGGCCCAAGGCGCCTTTTTTTTTTGGGGGGGGGTGGGGTGGTTTTTTTTTTTCCTTTGGGTGTGAGGTGAAGCAAGATGCAGAGGATAAAGCTGTAAATTGTTCAGTGTGGCTACCTTGTGGTGGAGTTTAGCATGTTGATCTCACACTCTTGGTTAAGCTGAGAAGAAGGATTAGATCTCTGTGAGAAGATGGACTCTCATCTTTGTTCTGCAACCTTTTATCTTTTTTTAAATTTTTTTATTCATTTTTAACCATACCCTTCTGCACTGGCTATGGGGGGGAGGTTTAGGTAGTATGTATTTTACTTGTTTTTATGGGATCCACCTTTCTCTGTTACAGGCCATTAGTTTGTTGCATCAAGAAGTCAAGATGAGCTAACACTGTAAAATGAGGACATTGCTGGGCTACAATAGGTCCTCAACTACTGCAATGTCTCCTGTTCCTTAAATTTTCTTCTCCCCTGCTAAAATGAAAAGAAATCGAAATCATGGATTGCTCTTGTTACCCTTAAGTTGTTATTTGTGTTTCTCAAACAATGGTGCTAATAGACTCAGCAACCAGCACAGGTTGTCACTAAATCCTGCAATATACTCACTTTTTCTCTTGTACCGATTCCAGCCTGGGACAGTCTTGCAGCAGGTTTTTCCTTGGTGATTGCCACCAGTGTGGTGATGTCTGGTCCCAGTAAGGAAGCAAGAAACCCAGTTGTGTACTGGTTTGCATAGGCTTCTGTGTAAATCTCCTCAGGGGGCCAGAAGACGAGAACAAGATGGAAAGATTATTTACAAGATGAGAAGTTGTGTTAGTCGGTTGGCTGTTTTCTGTTTGTGTCATACTGTAGTAGGTGAGGATAAATGCTGTGGAGCTGCAGAGTTCATCCTTGTCTTACTTCAAGCTGGTTGAGATAGCTGGCTGATGAGGCAGAAGCTGTTGACCTTTCAGTGTATGTTTAAATCAGCTTTAGTAGGGACACTTTGGGATTTGGAGCTTTGTCATGCCAGTGGTTAAAGCCCAGCCTGTGCCTGTGAATGATGATGGATGGTGGAGTGGTTGGGATACAGTGGCTGGGATAATGTCCTGATCCACACTGGAGTGTTGGTCGATAAAATCTGTGATCTTCTCCTGGAGTAAGAGTCCTTGTTGTCAGGGGTTGCCCTGCACATGCTTGTAGCCCCCTCATGCCTGGATTTGAGAACAGGACCTGTTCCTACAGCCTGTCATTGTGGTTGGGGCCCATATGATATGTATTGCCAATCCTGCCACCATGCCACACAGGTTTACTCAAAGTGGCTCCTCAAGATAAGTGCTTGCTGGCTTGGAAGTGTCCTTCAGGAGTGATGTTTTTGGGATGTGAGTTACATCAGGATGTGTCTGTGCATCACCAACGCAGGAGGAGTTGCAGCACTGATAATACAAGTGTAGAGCTCCTGGACTGCTGCTGTGTTCCTTGGCATTGCTGGGGTGTGCTTCTCAGAGCAGGTTTTGTCTGGTGCTCTTAAACTCATGAACCCACTTCAAATTACATCTTCAAATCTGTCATTCAGGCTATGGTTGGAGGTGTTACTTCACCAGAGTTAGTTTTCATGTTGCTGTCATGGACAGCTGTGGCTATGCTCAGCTCATTCTGCAGTACCACCTACCAACTGAAGCTTGGCACTGCCTGCCATCACGTGTTGTGGCAGTGTGGGTGTCCCTGTAGCAGTTGATGGGCCAGCTCTAGTGGAAATGCAGGCCAAATTCCTGGGGTCAAATGCCAGAATTTGTGCCTTCACTGGCAGACACAAAGGGCTCTGTTTCTTTTATTCTTCAAGGAATAAAAGGCTGGTCGTGATGGTGGGATTTGTGTGCTGATCTCTGTGAGGCTGCCAAGAGCCCTGTGCCCCTCCTTGTTTCCCAAGTGTTTGTGTGATGCTGTGTCCCTCTTGACAGAGGGTTCCAGTTGTCTCCCATCTCTCCAGAAGCAGTGAAGCAAGCTCTCAGCATGGCTGGCAGAGATCAAGGGGGTCAGGATCTCCTGCTCACTGCTCTCCTAGACCTGTGCAGCTTGCAGGAGCTGCTCATGGCTTATGTGTAGGAAATCCTGCAGGATGGAAGAAAGCTGAGAAAGTGCAGGTAAAACACATTTTAGATGTAAAACTGATCTAAAATAATGAAATAGATGAAGTGCCTCAGATGAGCTCTGCCAGGTGGAGGTGCTGGGCAGGGAGAGAGTCATTAGCTTGTTCCTCTTCCTTGGTCTTTGGGAAGAGGTGTGGAACACATGGTCATCTGATATGTCCCTTCTTCCCAGCTTGCTCTGGGCAGCCCCACCAGTGTGGTGAGCAGAATGTGGAGATGGCAGGATTTAAAAAGTCCACTCTTTCAGCAGGCAGCAGCTCCCAGGAGCCGAGAGTGCTAGCAGCTGCAAGCCTCACCTGATGCTTTTGAACATCTCTACCCCAGACTGTGACAAAAATGGGCTGCTTTTGTTGCATCCTCCATATTTTGCCCAGCAAAAGCAGAAGCTGAGCCTGTGTCTCCTCTGGCAATGGCTCTGTAACCATCTCTTTTGTTCTGTGTCTTTCAATTTTGGCTGCCGGGGCAGCGTGGCGAAGTGCCACGTAGTTAGGAGCGTGGGCTAGCATGGGGTCCCAGCCGCCCTCCTGCACCATGACGGCCCTCCCGAGTCCCTCCTGTGGCCACCGCTGGCTCTAGACTTAGGTTTGACCATGCTCGTTGCGTTTTGTGGCCTTTGCCTGCAATTAATCATAATGCCATAAGCATCTCGTACGTCTGCTGTTCACAGGATGACTTTGATGTGTGGTGGCAATGGCTGATCGCTTGGTTGATGTTTTATAATCACATTGCGTGTGTTCTAGATGAAGTTCTCTTCTGGTTGGCAGGGCCCATCGTGGGGGACGGAGGAAAACTGCAGGGAGGGAGGAAGGGAATGGCATCTTAAAACACAGATGTGACTCATTCTGTAGAAATGCAGTTTAAAGTTTGCTGATTTCTGGAAAAAGAACTGCAAAAAAAGCTTCTTTTTTCTTTTTTTTTTTTTTTTTTTTTTTTTTTTTTTTTTTTTTTTAAAGATTTTCATTATTAATGGAGGGGGGGGGAAAATTTTTAAAGTCTTTGTTGGTTATCTAAAATAACCACACGAAAACTCC
>JAAGNO010008478.1:14600-34631 GCA_033439905.1 Ceryle rudis | reverse complement strand
GGTTAGGGTTAGGGTTAGGGTTAGGGTTAGGGTTAGGGTTAGGGTTAGGGATAGGGTGGGGGGGAGGGGTAGGGCGCGGGAGCGTGGTAGAGTGGAGGAGGGGGTGAGGTTGTGGGGAAGGGGAGGGGGAGCGGCGGGCGGGGTGGGGGGGAAGTACGATTGTGCTCTGACAATTCTATATTAAATTCTATAAAAAAGCAGAAGCATAAACTTTAATGAATCTGTGAGCATCTGAATAAAGCTGTGGTCTTTCTAATCGTGCCTTAAATCTGGAGCTGCTTCACTGAATTCATCAGTAATATTATTCATTTTTGTTGGTGTAACTAGAATTAAAAATTGATGCAAAAGGGGTTTTTCTGTCATCTTCCTAAAAAGTATAAAGACATATAAATACAGGAAATGCTGAGTTCTGTGCTGCGTATCCTCATTTCATTCTCTCCTCTGTGAAACATATTGTTAATATTTGCTATTGCAAATTAAAAGAACGGTTTGAAAAGACAAACACTTGTTTATTAAAAAAGCTTCACTTCTAAGATCTCTGAGGTTTTTGCCCACTTTGTAATTGAAATGAACCTCTCTGTGGATATGCAGATATAAAACACAGCTGAATTATGAAGTCATGTTTCCAAGTGATGGTCAGAAAATTATCAATTTTCTCTAGTATCTATTGGCATCCATTTAAATGTTCTGCACTCATTCGATGCAAGAATAGGCATTAGAAATCTGGTGTTTCTTTAAGGTTTTCACAGTGATACAGTAATAATTAATTCACAGCTTTGATACAGGATTAGCTGATCTCCAGTTATCGAGCAAAGAAATGAAATGACATCATCCACACAGAGCACTGTCTCTTCAGTACCTAAAGAACTCATGTTTCAGTAAGTGTCTCAGCACTTTTCACTGTATTTTCTTGTTTTATATTATATACCACCCTAACTGAAAGATAATAAGAAAAGGGACTTTGTTAAGGTGACTTTAAGTGATTTGCAGTGGTAATGAGGTCTGAATTAAGAACAAGTCTGGCTATGTCCCTCTTAAAATAGGTTCTCTGTATTTGACAGAACACGAACCAGACCCCAGTTTGGTGGCTATCATGTTATCACAAGAAGTCAGAGAGAGATGCACAGATAAAAGCATTCTCCAATTGTTTTCAGAGAGGCATAACCAGACAGCAATATGAAAACTTCATAATTGAGATATAAGTACTCCATGTGATGTAGATGTAGACATGAATTAAATGCTCTGTAAGGATGAAAAAAAATATAGAACTTCTGAAAATCTTGTCACAGTTACTCTCACAGGGATAATGACACATCCCGTACTTCCCCTGGTTTCCCCTGCTACTTTCCTGATACTATGTTTCTTTCATTTTTCTCCCACCTTCCTAAATTTTTAGCGGTTTTATTATTAGTAATACAGATAGTACTGCCCTGATATTGTATTACATAGTTTCTTTTTTTTACAACTTTTAAAAAAG
This sequence comes from Ceryle rudis, assembly GCA_033439905.1. Classification (NCBI taxonomy): domain Eukaryota; kingdom Metazoa; phylum Chordata; class Aves; order Coraciiformes; family Cerylidae; genus Ceryle; species Ceryle rudis. Next base: position 33,154 of record JAAGNO010008478.1, on the reverse strand, counting down.
TTGTGGTGTATTCTGGTTTAAAGTTTAAAAAAATCTCTGCCATTCTGTAATGCATCAAAAAGGATCAAAATTCCTGGATAATTCTGTCATATTTGTTATTCTGGTTTACTTATGAATGCTTAGAGAAAATTTATTGATGTCAATAGATACTCAGTTTAGATTCCAACCTGAACTGCATAAAAAAGACTCTCTGGGTTAAAAGTGAAGTTGCCATGTGTGATTACACTGTGCAAGATCCATTGTTCAGGGAGAGATTTAATCCAGTTACCTGCTCTTCATTCACTTAATTGACCTTGTTTGCCATAAACAATGTTAACATAACCCCTGAAGGCAAAATATCTGCGTAATGACAACCTGTATCAGTTGCTATAGGGTGGAAATGAATAATGCAGTATACATACAGCCAATGGCTAGGATTTGTCACTGAGGCTTTGTGAATATGACAGTGTTTCATTTCAATAAATTTTCTTAGGGAGAAGTAACACCTTCAATACTTTTTTTTTCAACAGTTAAATTTCAGTGTACCTTTCCCAGGACAGAGGATATTTTTGTGAAAGTAGCAAGGCGTTATTCTGAACAAAACCCCACAAATTTCTCTAGTTTGTTAAAACTAGAGCCTAACAATTTTCATGCAGAAAGAAGATTTTGTTCTGCATAAATGCCTCTGAAATTTGATTATAGCAATTAAAAGGTTTTTTCTGAATATTAAAAAGTGTTATTATGCTAATTTCTACTCAGCCATTTTATGATGTTCAGGCCTTGGTCAGTTTATGTGTCATCTCATGTTAAATGTATGGCCATTTTATTTTTTATTTCTAAGTTTTGTCCAGTATCTGATTCACCTCACAACATCCTATACTGCTGATTTTTACCTGTCCTTATGTTAGGTTTTGGAGATGCTCTTAAAAAGGAAAAAGTACTGCTCAAGGAAAGAATTATATAAGCAAATATACTTTTAGGATTTTGTTCATTCTGCATCTACCTTTTATTTATACCTTTGATATTCCTTTTCCTGCTCATGCAAACTATTTAGGCACAGAAGGACATACCCTAGGATCCCCATGAGCACATGGCTGTTGCATCAGGGATTCCCTAAGTTCCACACTCTGTTTCAAAAGTGTACTTGTCCTGAAGAATTTGGCTGTTTAACTGATTGAAGTTTATCTGCCAATAAATGTAGTAGTGTAGAGGAATAACTATATAAGAAGATTGGCCTAATAATCTGCTATCAACAAATAACTGTGAGTCTCCTTAGCAACAAGAACTGAAATGACTGAGCTATTCTTAATTTAATTGAAAATCAGTGACAATCTGTTCTGTTCAAATAATTTACTTCTGTTTCTTATATTTGTTGAAAGATAATGTGTAGCCCATAGAATAAATATAAATTGATTTAAAGAAAAAATCTAAAAGCTATCAGATAATGAAATGTGTTTAGACTGGGTAAAAATTTTAATGTTTACCATAATGTGTGATTATGGGTTTGGTATAACAATGGCTGATATGAACTCTTTCCGATTTCAATTTTATGAATTCTCTCATCCAATATGTCTCACTTAGAATTCCATTTAATCTCTTACTAGGCAATTATCACTGAGCTGTTTCTAGAGAAATACATAAAACGTATAATAGAAATTCCTAACTAGCTACCTAGAAGACTCTGAAGAACTTTTGTTCTGTTTTCTTATCCATTATTTGGGAAAGTATCTCTCATTCTTTAATAAAAAGGCATTCATTAACAGCTAACAGCTACAGGTTATTGCTTTTTAATTCTGAAATAATTTTACAGCAAATGATCATGTATGTTGAAATAAAATTAATATTGTAAAAATATTTCCCATTCTCTATTAATAAATACAAAGATCTAGAGCAGCTTATATGGTTTTCGACACTTCTACTTATTTTTAAAATTAGTATGATAAATTTTTAAATACATGTTTTACTTTCATTCAGAGGGATTCATTTTGGAAAATTGCATAAGTGCCCTAGGAGTATACATCACAGTTATTAACTTTTCTGAGACGTACAATTTCTTTCTGTAAATGTCATCTAGATTGCAATCTACCCAGACAACTGATTGATAAATTTTCTGTGATTTCCTGTAGCAGAGGAGAACCTTCTAGCAATGATTTAAAAATGTAAAGGTATTTCTTGGTGTCTGTGAAGACGGGGAAAATACCATCTGTCTGTGTAAAAGAGTTCAGAATTAGGGAGACTTTAAAGAAAAGAATGTGTCTGGAGTATAAGAAGGGTTCATTATAAAACTATTTGTGAATGTTTGCTACAACAAACTGACTTCTTTCAGCTAGCCTCCCTCTTTAGTAGGTATTATAAGCAGAATAGACAATTTTAGAGAGCTAGGAAGAATCAGTGAGGAAAGATATTTCAATTCCCTGATTAGCCTTGTGCTCCCTCATGAATACAGGATTATCCATACAGATTATAAACTCAGTGTAGGAGTACATAAGCTGTGTAAATTCCTTTTGCTTGAGTTCTGGCCTATTAGTAAACAATGTTTTTTCACCTGCGACACCTACATAGATGCTGCATGTAATGTGCATTGGAAATGGTTAGAAACAGAGACAAGGAAGGGGATCTAAGAATGCTCCATCTAAGAGATCTGTTCTTTGCCTTATGGCTGCTGAAATCAGTAGTTATGACTTTTGTTGAATTCCATGTTGTCTATAATGGCCTGAAAGTTGTGGCAACAGTTAAGAGTTTGAAGACGCCTGAGCTATTAATGTGAATGGGATGGTAAAAAAACCCAAAATGTAATGGCACTAGAAATAGATAATACAGAATTTCTTAATCTGTTCAGTTTTGTCTTTTAAAGCCTTAAGCAATTTAGTACATCTTAGTGACAAAGTTGCCCAGTTTTGGTTTTGTTTATTAGACAATTTTTATTAGTTATTGTACTGTGTCCATAAACTGTACTCCTAGACAGAAGGAGGCATAGTAAAACTGTCATGTTCAATTGAAATATCACACTGTGGTGTGGACACAACTATAAACGAAAGCAAATCCAAAATGTTCCATATTGAAAAGGTCAAGTTAGCAAAAGAACAGTTCAGGAACAGATATTATATCAGTGGACCTAGTATTGCAATGACTGTCAAAACAAGAATTTAATCAGATCAAAAGTTTCAGGAATGAGTTCTATTAACTGAGAAAAGGTACAGATATTTCAGCTATTATGTTCAACAGCATATGATGTTATGCTGGTCTCTTCTTAGCTGATTGCTTTCCTAGCTGGGTTGAGAAACCATGGAAAAGAAACAAGCTCTTCCTAATTGTCTTGTGACCCATGTTTATTTTTCTGTAAAGGTCCCTTTTCTGCAGTAAGACTCAACCATTATTTTTCTGTTGTAGTTCAGTGAGTTTTTGACATCTTCCTGGAATCAGGTAAGAAGTGTGGTGAATCACTCCATCCAGAAAACTCCATAAATGCAGAAGAGCAATTCAAGCAACCTGTTTTGAAATGAAGGCTGGAATTCAAGGACAAGTCTCAATTTAACATCAATTTATAAGAGGGCCTTTGATTGAATTTTTTTTTTAAATGATCCTAGGAAACATCAGAATTTGTATTTTACTAGAAAAATCACTAAGCTTGACATAAACATAGTGGGATTTCTTGTTTTACAGAAATGTTGCCTGTTTAGTTATTTTTATGTCTTAGTATGTCCCTTAATTACTTAGTCACACGTTTTGAAAATAAACAATATATCATGACTTCTGTCCCATTTCTTTTTCCCTTTTCCCTAAAAAGATATAAAGCAAACCATATATAACTATTTCCAAGCTATTGTCATGCTAAGAGATGAAGTTGTGTTTTACTGTATGTGGAAGGTAAAATATTGAATGAAAATTAAAACAAAGGAAAATGAAAACTAAATGAAAGAAAACTGGAATGGAACGGAAGAAATTCTGATCCCTGAGTTATTAAAGAACATACAGTTCTTTCTAGAAGCCATAGGAGACTTTCTTCAAGCATGGACATTAATACTTCAGGTCTCTGAATTTACAACACTTTGGATAGTAGTAACTCAAAATAGCCCAGCCAGTCTGTTTCAAAAATGCTATATTATGTCTGGACTGGCCTTTAGTGAAACTGACAAATGGGCATTAACATGGGATAGGAAAAAGCTAAATGAACTATCTTATCTACAGATGCAGTGAAGCATTGAAACATAATCTGTACATTTCATTTTGAGTAGACAGGCTTATCTCAGCTCTAGCCTGTAAATTCAATTGGTGCCTGGCAGATTCTCTGTTCTCTTTTGTTCTATATCACCATGTCAAGCCCAGACAAAATAATATTTTAGCTCTAGTATTAACAGGGGGAAAAAAAAAAAAAAAAGTTTAAATCTTTTTAGTAAAAAATCATAGTAAAAATTCCTTTACTTGTTTGAAATAAGTTATTTTTACAAGGCTGGCATTAGCCTTCCTTTTCCTTCACTCACATGAATATGGCCAGGACTCACTTTAGAGACTATGGTATGAGAGACTTTAGAGACTATGGAATAAGGATACAAAATCCAAGGTTTTGAAGCTCAAGTGATCAGCTGTTAAAGCACAACTTTACTTTAAGAATGTTCCATTATGTACATATTAAAGATATTTTATACCTCGTTTGTTTTACCCTGATTTATTTTAAAAAGCATGTCTTCTGAGTTTTCATTGCTCTTGTAACTTCCAATACATCTGGGCTATTTTAGGTTTGTGAACGTTTCTGTTAAAATGCTGGTGAAAAATGGCATAATATACAAATATAGTGTAATCTAATATGTCTTCGGAAGCCTGAGAATGACCAAGAGAATGATGGGCTTTATATTCTTCAGACTAAGCAAACATAGATACATAAAGCTGTTCAAATTTTTTATTACCAATTGACATCCTACACAGCTATGATGAAATGAGTCAGCTTACATAGATGTAATAAAGTAAGAAATTGCTCCAGAGCAGTAACTTCTTTAATACATATATATAAAAATATCTTTTTATATATCCCAGGCTCCTAAGACAAGGAAGAAAGTTTAGAGCAAGGAAGATTTACATGTGGTGGAGATGGAACATGTTCAAAAGCACTTAAACAAACCAAACATGGACATTATTACCCTGGACATTAGGAAAAACATCTTCACTGAAAGGCTCCCAAAGGCAGTAGTAGAATCCCCATTCCTGGAGGGACTCAAAAGCTGTGTAGTTGTAGTGCTGAGGGACATGGTTTAGTGGTGACCTGGCAGTGCTGGGTTAATGGCTGGGCTCGATCTTAAGGATCATTGCCAACTGGAACAATTCTACGATTCTTTGATTCTAAAAATATACCTAAGTGGGTGTCTGACAGGTTTCACCCACAATTTCTGCAGGAGATGTCTGTCATTGCAAGAACCGTCTTAAGTATCTTTGAATGCTCTCCATGACTGGGACAGACTAATGAAGAATAGAAGAGAGCAAATGTGACTCCTGTCTTCAAGAATTCAAGAAGGAAAATCTCTGGAACTACAGGACAACCAGTCCTCAGTCCCTGGGAATGGGATGGAGAAAATCATTCTGGAAATTATTTCCAAACACATGGAGGACAAAAAGTTCATGGGGACTAGTCAGCATGGATATACAAAGGGAAAATTTTTTTCTTGACCAGACTCATTGCCTTCTACAATGAGGTAACTAGATTGGTGGATGAGGCAAGAGCAGTGGATGTTGTTTACCTCAACTTTAATAATTAAAGTCTTAGACTGTCTCACATAACGCCATCATAGACAAGCTGATAAAGTACTATTAGATAAGAGGACAGTGAGGTGGATTGAAACCTCCCAAATGACAATGTCCCAAAAGTTGTGATGAGTAGCAGAAAGCTGCAAGACACTAGTGGTGTACCCCAGGGTTCAATATTGAGGTCACTACTGTTCAACATCTTCATTAGTCATCTGGTCACTGTATTGGAGTGCAGCTGCAACAAGTTCACAGAGGTTACAAGGCTGGGAGGAGGGACTGATACACCAGATAGTTGTGCTGACATTCAGAGGGTCTTAATGAAATTCAGCAGAGGACAGCACAAAATCCTGCAGCTGGGGACAAATAACCTCAGGCAGCAGTACAATATGGTGGCTGATCAGCTAGAAAGCAGCTTCACCAAAAGAGGCCTTGGGGTTTTGGTAGGCAACAAGCTGACAAATAATGCATTCTCATGACAAAAAAAGACCAACAGGATTCTGGGCAGCATTAGGCAGAATGCTGCCAGCAGGCTGTGGGACGTGATCCCTCCCCTCTTCTCAGCACTGATGAGGATGTCTCCAGAATTCTGTGTTCATTTCTGCACTCCCCAGTACAAGAAATATGGAAGATATTTTTAATGTCTGTAAATGAGTTCTATTTTCTATTAAAAAGTCTTATAGAACAAGTCCAGAGTAAGATCACAAAGATGATTAAAGTATTGGATCATCTTACATACGTGGAAAAGCTGAGAGCTGGCACTGTTCAGTCTGGAGAAGAGAATGCTTAGGGTACTGAGTTCCTAAAAAGCTGATGAGCACTCAATGAAGAAACCTGACTCAGACTCTTCTCAGCAGTGCCCCCTGGCGGGACAAGAAGGTACGGGCACAGAATAACACAAAATTAAGTCTGAACATAAAGAAAATGCTTTTTTTACTGTGAGGAGGTCAAACACTGGACCAGGTTGTATAGATGTGGAGACTCCATCTGTGGAGATAGACAAAATGAGACAGGATGTGGACCTGGGCAGCCTGAGCTGAGGGGGGTTGGATTAGATGATCTCAAGAGGTGTCTTTCAATCTAATTAATTTGGTAAGATACATACAGTAAGGTAATATAATGTATTTACATTTTATGCATATATAAAAATTATAACTTGTACACACATGAGTGCACAATTTATTTAGCCATGGGCAAATGTACGTATAATGCTTCTAACAGGGCTTCACAGTATAGTGAATATCTCTGGCAATTGCTAGTTATTTTTTGAAGGTCCCACAAGAGACACCCTTTGATTTCTGATAAACTCATTGACACTCACAGAGAGAAAACAAGCATCAGAAAAAGTTTGTAATCATTTCCAGGAGTCATTAATCAAAAACTACTGGCATTACAGACCTGTGGTTCCTTCTCAACAGGTTTTCCAGATGTTGATAATGTCTCTAAAAGATAACATGTCCACAATCTTTATGCGACCTAGGTACCCTTCCCAAACTCTGAAACCTCAGTAAAAAATTGTATTTCCTTCCACCTAGTAACCTAAGGCAGCAAAATGCATGGTATCTGCAGAAGTGGATTTTTTATCCATCAAATAACAAATGTACTTTTAGGGTTTTTTTTCTCTGGTTTTTTTTTCTTTCATTTCATGAGAATTTTAGCTTTCACTGTTACTGTTAAATGCTTATGATAGAATGTTATCTTCCTTCCTGTAGCACTTTTTAAAAAATACTTATTTTATTCCAACCTTTTTTAAATTATGGTTATTTTGCCCTCATTTAATTTCTCAGTTCTGAACGTGATGGAATGAAGAGACTTGTATAGTGCCTCATATGCCTTTTGTTCATTTAGAATTGCAAACGCGATTTCCCAGCCTCCCACAATATGTTCCTGCTACAGACTTAGGTTTCATGATAGAATATCATAGAAGACATTTGCTGTTTCCTACTGCTTATTTCTTTTTTATGTCTGTTCATCTCTCATTCAGAGAAACTTGAATCATCTTGAAAATGTTTGTGGTTTTGTTTTGGTTTGGTTTTTTTCTCATAACCAGCATGTGTCTTCTTCCCTCTTTTATATTCAATTATTTCTATTTTTATGACATTTTATTTATTAGTTTATATAAAGACTGGTTGTTAACCAATGAATTTTAGCCCATGAAAGCAGCATAGATGCTATGAAGCCTGAAGAATTGCATCAGTTTATGTTTGCTTTGTCACTGCACTTCATACACAGTAGATCAAAGCCTTACATTTATATTCTTACTAGCAAAATGAGAAGTTCTCAGTCTCAATATTAGGAGTCCTATTTTCTTCCTCAATGGCTCTTCTCAGTTATTTTTGTCTTCTGGTAATCTTTCACAGATTTCACAGATTTGTTGTGTTTATTTAGATACAGACCTTGAAATTATGCAGGTTATATTCTTTGTCAATGCCTTTCAAAGGAAACAGAAAGTTGAGGCACCTGGGTTATATAATGATAAGGTCAATGGAATCAGCTAGGTAGAAAACAGAATTTAAATGACTTGTTTAGTTACTGACTAAAGCTTGGAGGATAATGCCTTTCTATTAATAAACCCAGATAATCGTTAGCAAATAATAAGTTAGTGGAATTGTTATTAGCGTACAATCTTTTCCAGTCTATAAAAGGAAATAAATCAGAGATTTTGTTAAGAATAATAAGCATGCTCTTCTAAGGAAATTTATCAGAAGTGTCACAAAGCAGAGCTCAGGGTTCCTATATCTGGCATGTGTGGGCGTGCACTTGGCACAGTACGACCTGTTGTACCTGAGAGATAACGATAAACTGGAGAGAGTCCAGTAGTGGATCCACAAAATGCACCATAGTTGTAATGTGTGAAGTATAAGGAGAACCTAACAGATCTGGTTTTTTGGAGCCTGAAGGAGAGAAAGCTATGGGTCAGGATGTGGGCAAAACTTGCAGTCTTTAACATTTTGATGGACATTACAGGGGAGATGGAACCAGACCCTTTTGAGAGGTGTACAGCAAAAGGGAGTGAGGCCATGAGCTCATCAAGGAGGATGAGTATTTTCACCACAAGGGTGGTTCAGAACTGGCACAGGCTGCCCCAGGAAGCTGTGGGATCTCAATTCTTGGAGGTCTTTACATCACCAGGAGACAAGACCTTAAGAAAGCTGTTCTAGCTTTGGAGCTGGCCCTGTTTGGAGCAGGAGGTAGGCCTTCATCCTCCTGAGGTCACTGCCAACACCATTTATTAACTACCATGTTAGATAAGGTCTGCTAGGCATGTCAGAAGAGAAATAATAATTGCAATAGTTTTTGTGAAAGTGGAATATTTTTGTAAAGGACCCTCTGGGATGGAGTTCAAGCCACCTTGTTCCAGCCCCTGGTGTCTCACTACAATGCTGAGGAGTCATCTTATATTTTAGTTCAGACCTTTGCTGTTAAAATTTATTAGGTTTTGGGTTTGGGTTTTGGTTGTTTTTTGTTTTTTTTTTTTTTTGCATCTATATCATTCTCCAGACAATTTCTAAATAATTGTAGGAAAATATTTAAATATTTCTGTCTACTAACTCACCAATACACCTGTAGGAATCCTAATTTATATACACTTGTGAAAAGATTGTTTACAGAGATGTTACAGTACTACAAGTAGTTAAAAGAACTTTGACATTCCATATAAAATCAGAAAACTGATTTTTTCAGAGCTTTGCAGAAAATTCACGGTATTTTTAGCTCACAAATAAGATGAAACTTGATCTGTTCCTTCTTCACCAATAGAAAATAATTAGTTATCATCAGAAAAGCAGTGAACTATAGCAGTATTTTTCAAACAGCAGTGTCATTCATTCCCTTTGTTTCTTATTCTTAATACTACATTTATTTAGCTGTTCTTGGATACAGTTTTTTGTATGGAAGTGGAGCTACTTATAGGAAACTTATGCACTTTAGAGCAATAGAGATTACAAATCATCACCCTATCTGGCTTATCTTCTTTAGAATACCATAGTCACCTACATTAATTAAATTAGGTCTAACATTTGTCAAGTGTTTGTAATTAGTGAGAAAAGAGGCCCCTGTTGTCACACTTTCAAAAAAACTTTTCAGTCATTGCTCTTGGTTTTTATAGCTGTTGCAGCAGTTTAAAATATGTGGCCTACTCTAGTGAGAAATCTTCAGGTTTCTTTTACAACAGTAAAGAGGTAAAAGAAAGACAGATAAACTTTTAGGTGTGAAGCCTCAACTTTTTCATTCTATATGGATACAGACTAATATACCATAAAATCCCCCAAAGTATTCAGCTCCTTAGGTTTGATTAATTTCTGTATCTACTTATCTCACTCACAAAAAAAAATTTTAAAATGGAGGCCAGGGCAACAAGTCAGAATCTCTTATCATGAAGATTCCGTTTTCCCAGATATAGATGGAAGATTCATAAAGAAATCACAACTGCTTTTCATCAAAGTAGCAGAATTTACTTGTGGGTATTACCTTTTCTACTTTAAGGTATATTTTCCTAGGCTAGTCCTGTAGTTCATAAGTTTTCACCATGGTCTGATCACAGAGTCTAGGGCACACCCTTTTATCATAGTATTTTTAAAATACTTTATGGAGCTGAGAAAAAAACAAAAAACAAAAAAAAAAAACAAAAAACAAACAAACAAAAAAAAAAAACCAAAACCAAAACCAGGTATAATCATTGGTCTGAGCTTAAAATCAAACATCTAATATATGTGCTATTAATATGGATGTACTAGCAGTAAGTAAGCATACTTAAGTTGTTGTTATTTCATAGTCATGTGATGTCACTGGTTGAAATTATGTATGCATGATATTTTTTCCTAAAGTCTTTTGGAACACCTAAAGAAATTTAAAATAGGAAGTTGACATATTTGCTAATTGATTTTAAATCACTCAGTGTCTACACTGTATTAGCAATACTATTGTAAAAAGAATGTGTGAGTTGGTTCCAAGGGGTCTGGAAGCACCTACTAGTGTTAATAAATATCAAAAATAATGAAAATTATTTGTCCAAGCTCTAAATTCTACCTACTCACCATTCCCTTAGCTCGGTAAAGGAAGAATCTCCTGCAGTAAACTAAGCACATTCTCAAGAGAAAAAAGGGAATACTATGTACTGTTTTCACTAATAATCTACAGAGAAAGTTTCTCTTACCTTTCTATGTGTTCTGTAAACTTGCATGTGAAAGCTGAATTTATAATGCAGGTGCTTTTAGCCTCTGTAAGTACCCTTTTGTTTCAATAAGTGTCATAGCAACCTAATATATTGTTTAAACAAGTTGGACAAATCTGATAAAAATTTCCATCTGCAGTTCACGAAATGCCAACACATACACTTGCACACAATATTTCACACATTGGATTTCCTCTGCTCATAGCTTTTATGACATCTGTTTCCTCAGTGATGTACTACTGCAGTATTTTTTCTGAAAATGTAACATAACTGTGAAAGACGTTTCCCAGAATATCAATGCTCAATTAACTTCCATAGTAATTTTTTTTTAAGCAATAAAATGCAGCTGATATTAATATGACCTGCTCTTCCTCAGAAGCTGAGACTGCACTATTTCAACTATATTAACAAGATGTCATTCAAAGAAAAATAAAATGAAAACCACATACTAATGAAACCCTTGTCCTCAAGTTATTGTATCACAATGTCCCTTGTGATTATTGCCTTTACTTACTGTCTTTACTAACAATGAAATATTAATTTCTAGCCTTAACTGGTTATTACCTTATTGTCTGGAGCTACTGAAATCTGGCCCTGCAAGATTTCCTAGGCCTATATCTAAACTAGAAGCTAATGAACACTTTCTGAAGTTCAGGATTCTGGTATGAGTCTGGCCTATGCTACACCTTTCTGTGTTACTCCTCTTTAGGATACAACTTTTTGCTAGATCCATTCCTCCATTGCTTATTTATTAGTGAGTTCATTTTGTTGTTCTTGTTTGGTTGGGGTCTTTCGGTTGGTTGGTTTGGTTTTTGTTTGTTTGTGTGTGTGTTTTTGTTGATTTGTTTGTTTGTTTTATTTAGTTTTGGTTGGTTGGTTGGTTTGGTTTGGTGTGTTTGTTTTTTATTCACAGGAAGGAAACCCAGATACCCTGGTAGAATTTCAGTTCTTCCATGCTCCACAGTTTGCTCAGGAGACAAGGATTGAAGGAGAGGGTTTGAATTTCCCTTTTCTTGACTAGGTAATGATTCACACTAACCAGTTACTCTCTTGATTTTCTGCCAGTTCTGGTGAAAATCACACAATAAATCAGCAGCTAGTGATAAATTAAATTCATCATGTAATTCGGGCAGCTTCGCTTACATTCTGCCTACCAATTCATCTCCTGCAGAGCTACTTATGCCATTTCAGACTTTCCAACAGCTTCAAACACACATGGCAGATTAAAAAATATGCCAGATAAATAATTCATTGTTTCCTTCCTGAACCAGCCCATATGTGATAGTGGTCTGAGGTACAGGACAAAGAATATTCAGTTTTGTCACAATACCAAGTTTAAGATATGATATTTTTGCAAGTCATCTGTAAGACCGTGTGGAGCCTTAGACATCCCTAAATTGTAGATGGTTAACTTATCAGTGAGATATAAAATGTTCACCTCTTATCCTGGAAAATAGTGAGCTATAAGAACTCCTCATCTGTAAGTTTGATTTTTCAGACATTCTCACCACTAAACCATTGCCTAAGCAGTCTTGCTACAGCATATGTGGCATATGCAGGTAGCATAATGTCTAGTTATGGTTTATGAATTTGCTTGTCATAGCTAAAGATGATTTGGAAACTTAATAATGTTTCTGTCCAAAAAAGATCTGATCAAGTCTTCATGTGTGTGCCACTGACAAAAACCCCTCGCACTCAGAAAGTCATTGTGTTCTATTAGACAGCCTTTGAATGTTACCTTGGTTTTAGTAATAATAGTCATTTCTCTGGACTAAGGGAAACAGTTTCTTAGGTCTAAATATGTTCAGCTATAACTAGATCCTGTTTAGTTCTGCCTCACAAGACTGCATCAAATGGAGAACCAGATTCCGAAATCATTACACATCCAGCATATGGAAGACTGGCTGAACCTCTGTTCATTGACATCTGGGCATAGATAAGGTGAGAGGTCAGCAGCAAGGCCACTACCACAGCATATAGGGATTTACCCAGACTCCTTTTTTCTTCCAGAATTCCATTTTTTTTTCTCAGATTACTACAATTCTGATGCGGTATAGATTTGATTTACTTCTCAAAACCATGTCAAGAAAGTTAACCCACAGTGTAGAAGTAACTACAAATTTTTCAATCTTTTTTCATCTTGCTTGTGCGAAGTTCTTCATCTCTTTTTGTGATAAAGAATTGTTTAAAATACATTTTGTATTTTTATTTTGACATGCTTCCTGATGATACTTCAGGATAAATTAATAGCTGATATGGCAAAAAGTAAACTATCCAAACTGAGAGCATAAAACTTTTACATACTCTTATATTTCACTTCAAAACAATTAAAGATAAATTGGTGTGATTTATTTAGACTACCATAAACTTAATTGTAGTATTAATATACTTCCCAAATTGTCCTCTATTTGCATTGCTTATGCAGAATACATTCAATCTCCATTTCTTCCAACTATAATTAAGGATGCTTCAAGATGTAATTATATTGTACCATCAATTTTAACAGGACTATAGGCTTAAAATGTAACCCAGTTTTAAGAACAGTAAAAATTCCCAGTTTATTTTCAAGCTTTTATCTTATTTTGAGTTGCATTAGAAAGATTATTATCACATAAACCAAGTTTTAACAGAAAGGTTATATTATAGAATAAAAGAAATATTGGACTCTTCCTCAATATTAGTGCCTTGTGCTTCATATTTCAATCTGATTTCATTTTCTGCAAATACTACAGAAGGTTGAGTGAAATGGTAAATTCAGTAAAGTTAAGATTAATATTGTCACTTGTGTACTGCCTTAAAAGTTGCTTAGGAACATTGAATGCACCCATTTGTATTGGGAAGTCACACAGATATGAGCTACACTCAGAAAAATAACCATTAAATGCAAACTGAAAGAGGTGTTCTCTTCAATAAGAAAGAATAGGAAAAATAAGTCAGTAGTTCCTGTATACAGTAAAAGGCATATTCCCTCCCACTGGCTCTTTGTTTTGTACACTTACGGACAATTTCATGTATGATACACTCATACTAATTTGTAGTGACAAAAGATTGTGGTTTTATCACTTTCTCCTAAAGAATATTCAACTTGATTATTATTTGCTTTCCTACCCCATGCCCAAAATACACTTACTCACCACAACACTTCATACACAGGATGACAGTGATGTCAGCTCCTGCAGGAAGCCATTTTAAGAAACCATTGCACAAGTAATGAGATGGAAGTAAAATGTCTTTTAGAAAACTGTACAGTTCTACATCGATGCAGTAAATGAAAAGGGCATGAAGAACAGTTATAGACTGGAAGCTTCCACTCAGACTAACTGTAAAATTGTATGTTTCTGGATTGAATGGGGAGGTGAGGTAGTGAAAATCTTTTGACACATAAGTTTAAGTAAATCATGTGTTTCTGATAACTGATTTTTGCAGAAGGAAATGTTAACTTTGAGGGTGGGCTATCGTGAACTGCGTTACATGCTTGGTTTTTTATAACTACCTTTCACAGAGCAGCAAAAAATTTCTTTTTGATTCCTAGGTCAGTTTAGGACCCTTCCCATCTTCAAATTTTATATGAGAATGAAAATAAAACACTTTCAGTAATGTAAGGTGAAAAAAGCTTCCTGCCACTTTCTATTTTCACTGTCTTATAATTTTTTCTCCATCAAACCAAAAAATAAACAAGGAAGTCTAGATTTCCTCCAGTATATTATTTCAATTTCCTTACATCAGAATATATAATGAGCTATAGGAAAAATAAATTAATAAAGTTCAAGACATTCTGATGTTTTCTAGGTTTGTGAACTGCTGCTTCAGATGGCTGGGGATAGTTTCAGATATTCATTTGAGAATGGCCATGGGTGCTTTAAGCAACAAATGTCTCTGAAAACCACAAGAGAAAAAGGCATCTTGATGTTGCATTCCTGAGCACGAACTTAGCAAGGTGTATGTTTAGGAGGTCATGGTACCATATCATTTCTGCAAGCATTGACAAATAATTCCTGTATTAACAGCCCTGCACATTTGAAACACAATGCTGTGTTACACTGAGTAGACATGTAGAGTTTTTGGGGATGTGGAACTGAGGACACAGCTGCAGGTGAACATGAGGTTGGATGCTCACCAAGTATAATAGACAGATAAATAAATACAGCATGGAAAAATGAAACAGGCTTTGGGACGGGCTAAGAGGGGCTTTCCAGGGAGGATCTTTGTACACAGATATAACCTGATAGAAACCTGTTTTATCCCAAGTTTGATGAAGTGAGAAATATATGTAAAATGAGCTCTGGTTAGCTTTGGAATATGTTACAGTAGCTATTCCTTACATCTTGGTTTCTACAAACATAAAAACTATGATTATTAAAATTGTTATTCTCTCAGGTAGGTTACTGCTATGTTGCTCACAATTCCAGCAATATTTGTTCTTCCTTTCATGTAATTTGGTGAAAGGAATAATAAAAAAAAATATATTGAGAAGTAAGCTGGGGGAAAATTACCTCTTTTCCTTGCTTTTACAGAAGGAGTTCTGCCCCAGTTAAACACCTGAAGACAGAGGAAGTCAAAGAAAGGTACATTTAGGCTTTGTAGCTGAACATGGTATAACACAGCTCCTTTTGTGAAAATCTAAACGACAGAAGTGAATAATGATGACCTGATATTTCTATCATAAGCAGCAAATTAATAAGAACTTTGTAAAAAATTGGGTCATTCTTTATGCATTGGAAAATAACTGTAGGGATCAGATATCTATGCATTTATTTTGCAGTTAACCTATATAGGGAGGGTGGCACATTGCACTCAATCCATCCAACTGATGTAGGGACTGTAGTGTCACAGTGTAAAAATAAAACAGCCTGCTCTTTAACTCAAGGATCATGTCCCAAATGCAAAAGGAGACCTTTGTATTAAAAACAAAGCTTAAATCATTGGTATAAATCAGCTTATGCTTTCTATCACCATCATTAATAAAGTTGGATGACTTATCAAATGAATATTCAGACCACTGATGCCAGCAGACCTGTAAAAAGAGGGCTTGGCAAAAACCCTATGATTCCTCACAGGTACTGTTCTCATTTCTAAACCTGCTAAAAATAATTACAGAATTCTAAATCAAATGAGGATGGCAGCAACTTCAAGAGGCTCTCTCTAGTCCAAACTCCTGTTCCTGAGCCAGCTCCAGAACTAGCACAAGTCACTCAGGGTCTTGTCCTCTAGAGATGTGAAGACCTCCAAGGACTGAGATCTCACATGTCAGCATGAATTAAGAAGGATCTTGCATCCAGAAAACATTTCTTTGTTACATATAAGCTTGCTCAAACATCACAAACATCACCTGGCTTAGGTAAGCTGCTCAATTCAATTGTTACTGAAAAAATGCTGATTTTGTACACATATTAAAAAAAAAGGAACTAAAAATACAGCATTTGGCCTAGAAAATGTGCATATATGCATTTTGTGAATGTATTTAACATTCAGACGATAAATTCTGTCCTTTGACAGATCAATAGTTGAATTCCGGTGGAATGAAGAAGTGTAGGTCTGGGGCTTTTTTGTATGTGCTTTGTTTATTTTATTTTATTTTTTTTTTCTACAGGCTAAACACAAAAATGTAGATAATTCATGAAGTTTTCTTGTTGAAAGACCAAGTACAACAGACTTTGACAAAGGTAACAGATGTCAGCGTGATATTCAGCAAACAAGTACTGAGGGCCATGTTTTGAATCCCAGTTTTAAGCACCACGTCTCAAATTAACAGGACTGTTAATTTTTAATGCACTGCGTCAGTCAAAGGATCATTTCCTCATTGAGGAGAACAACAAAAATCTGCTAACTCCTTCAAAGTGCACTTTAGGAAGCCAGATAACACTTATTTTTCCTTCTTGTTGTACAGAAAGGAAAAAATATTACATGATGTTGTTACATTAATGTATTAGAGATTGTATATTAGCCATATACAATCTATATTAGTTTTGTTCTGAGGGCTCTGCCTGTCAAGCTGCATTCCTGAGCTGGCCATTTAGATGCCTGAGTTTTAGAAGTTTAAAAGTTTAAACTGTTGAATAAAATTATTTCTGAAATGTTAAAGAATATAGCAGAAAAAATCTGTTGAACTCCTTCCTTATAGCTGGACCTCTTTTTTGACCTTTATGCAAAGTGACCTTCATGCTTTTTAACAGACCAACCACTCCCAGCCACAAGTAGCAATGGAAAAGTTTATCCTCTGATGAGCCCACCCTAAACACAGATGAGAGTTCATTGGCACTAGTGAGCTCTGAGAATTTAATGTGGGTTTTTCAGAAACTTTCACAGGCCTTACTAGAACAGGTGTCAGATAAAGGAACCATTTTTTTTCTTGAGACTGTCTTCTACTAAAAAAAAATAGTTAAAAACCACAGGAGCAAACATACATTCTGTCAATAAAAAGCTGAAATTTCCCACAGAACAACCAAAGTAATTGGTCTTAATTTTGTGTGCCTCCATATTGAGGAGGTCTATACAATGTATCTTCTGAAACACCACAGTTCTTTAAGAAAATCAATAAAGTAGATACTGGCTCCAGTGAAGTAATATCATAAAATGGCTTATAATGCTTACTCCAGTAAGAATGTCAGGGACTCAGCTGAGGTTATTTCTAAATGTTGAAGCTTTCTGTTGCTTAGTAGTTTTAAAGTAACAAAGCAACCACTGTTATTTATGATCAGAACCAAACTACATCAACAGTGATTCAGCCAGCTGTAACTCTTTGCAAATTGACAGGTATTCCTATGAAGAATTATTTGTGTTTACTTTTTTGTTCTGTTTGTTTTCTAAGAAAACTTCAGGAGAATTTTTTTTGTCTGTTTTAATATAATATACAAGCTATCATTTGAAAGAAAATTCTCATTAAGACTTACAGTTTGTTAGCTCTGATTTTTTTTATATCTGTAATATATTTGTCTGAAATACACATGGGCAACTGTGTTTTTCTCTTTAAAATGCTAACTTTGAAAGTAGTTTTGTGCAACTGGATCAGTCTTAGATGGCAAGAAGGTATGTCATGAAAAAGTATAAAAATATGTTGAAGAACAGCTTTATAATTACACATGATTATTGCTAAATCTAGCCTCCAAATCACATATGTGGTAAACGCCAGTGCTCTAAAATAATTTTTCTTTTGGTTAGGTTATCCAAAAAAAAAATTACATCTTTTCAGGAAAGCTGTGGAGAGGAGTAGAAAAAATCCAAGAAAGAGGAGCAGGAAAGAAAACAAGACCCCCATTTCTATTCCATAAAGCCCCAGTGTCTGCTCCTTTGCTGTTCCTTACCATCTATCTTGGCTCTGCTCGTCACATTGCTTTCCAAATCCATACTGACTGGAAGCTGAATATCTTGCCATCACACTTGCAATCCACTTGGTTACTAATGTAACATTTAATTTTATCTGCACTGCTTAAGAAGCCTTAAGCTGTCTCTAGGACTGTTAGAGATGGGTTTAATCCCCATTGAGTCCAATAGCTTTAAGTACTATCCTTCATTGTAAAACCTGAGAGATATTTCTGTCAAAAAAGAAAGGCAGCAGAGTAATTTGTATGCACTGAACTCAGAGGGTTTATGGATTTTTTACTTTTTTTTTTTTTTTTTTTTTTTTTGTTTTTTTTTTTGTTTTTTTTTTCTCTCTTTTTTGATAAAAAAA
>JAAGNO010008478.1:0-14590 GCA_033439905.1 Ceryle rudis | reverse complement strand
GGGCGCACAATTATTTTTTGAAAATTAACCAAGGGGTTTTTTTGTTTTTTTTCTTTTTTTTTTTTTTTTTTTTTTTTTATGTTTTCATTTTTGTTTTCTTTTTCCATCTAATTAGATAAAAGAAGCATACTTGAAGGGGGAAACCCTTCAACATATTTTTTCAAAAGGAATTTTATCACAGAATAACATAGCTTAGCTGCTTTTAAAACTGCATATTGTTGAGCTCTCCAAAAGTAGTCCATAGTCTGAGAAGAAAAGTGCAAATACCTGCATATGTTTCCAATTTACACTTGTATGCTTTATATAAAAATGTATCTAAAGCTTCTGAAAGATGACATCAAAGTGGCATTTCCATCCAAATCATAAAAGATACAGTCTCAGTAGAAATAGATCAAATTACTGTGTTTCAATAAATAAAGTCAATTATTTGTATCAGCTGAAGACAAGGTCAATTTTATTATGTTGATGGAGGTTAAGAAAACAATAATTCAATAATATTCTCTGGAAAGTTTTGCTAGTAATACCATTGCCAGTCTATATATCGTTCCTCTGTTATGCCATCTTCTATATTTGTCTCAGTCTTTGATATATAAAAGAAACTCTGTAATGGCAAAACCTTATCAGTTCTTTTAACTATTGGCATGTGCTTTACTGTAGTCCTTTTAACCCTCCCAATCACCTGCTATTGTTAGATGCCAAGCTGCTCCTATTGCCTATCTATGTTCAGCCTTAATAAAATGTCAGTTCTGACAGAGAAGTGAGTGGGTTTGACAAACTTCCAAACCAAAACTTATTCTTCATCTTTATTATGTGAACCTACAGATTATAATGCTTAGATGATATTATAATACTAAGATGATATCTTACAGGCCGTAAGATAGGAAATGTTCAGTTTTCCTTATTTTGCAGATAAATACTTCTATTATTTTGTATTAGTCACTGTACATTTATAATTGAGCAGCTTAGAATGATTAAAGTTGTCCATATGGATGACCAGATCCTGCTATCAGCTACATCAGAGCAGCTTTTCTAAAGCACATGAAATTAGCTGAGATTTACACAAGTATAACAGAATCAATTAACTTAGACCCCAGTTTTCAGATAGCTAATTGAAGAAATATATGCAGCAATAAAAAATGTTAATTATTGTGGAATAATGTACTGCAGAGGAATATTTTTTTCATTCATTCATTATTTTTATTTCCACAGAGATCATTCTCTGGACTTTCTTTACCTTAATTATGGATTTTCAAGGCTGATGCAATCAGTTATAGAATTTATGTTTATCTATTCTACTCTTATGTGGCATACTCTTGCACTTACTAGATGGAAACTTAAGGAACTCTTTTTTCACTGAAATGTTCCTTCCTGTCAGAGTATGTTCTTACAGTGGGGGTTGGTTTTGTTTGCTCTTTAAGGTATATGGTTTCTATAGAAGAAAAAAATAATGATAAATACAGAAGAAAGAAAAGTCTGTAGGAAATTCCTTATGAATGGGACTATTTTTATCTGTTATGAGTCATATATTGTAGCTAAATTAGATAATATATTTTTCCAAGACACAGTGAGGCATTATATAAATAAGGTTAAAGAATATTTTCAAGATATTTGTTTTCAATAAGCAAATAAATAAATAAATAAATAAAATCTGTATTAGACCTACTAGAAGTAGGCATTGGACTCCCCTTTCCTGAAATTTACAGCAGCAGTCAGGGTTTGACAAGATGGCAGAGCTATGTATGAAAAGTGGTTATGTTATGAATTATTATTGACATACTTATTGACAGCTGGTAATGTTCAATGAAGTTAGAACCCTTAAAGAACAATAATTACAATACCAATAAATTAACTATTTAGTTAAGGAGGTAACAGATTAACTCTGATGGTGTGTTGGATATCAGCTAGAATTAATGGGACTTAGGGGCAATATTGACCTTCAGGATCTCCCAGGATATGCTCAGTTAGTGATGTAACTGGGTCCCACCAGAAAATAAAGGGCTGAGCTGACCTCTTGCAGGGTAGGTCAAATGGGACAGATGTTGTACTAGGACCAGACTGATCAGGGGTGTAACTGAGAGTCTTACAGCGTTCAGACTTTTTGAAGAAAATTGACTTGCATGCTAATAAGAAATTAGTCCTAAGGAGCCTGTTAAGAGGACAGCAAACATGAAAGACAAAGGTAAGGCACCTTAAAGAAATGAGGTAAAGGAAGACATTAGGAGGCAAAACCTCAGCTAAGCTCTTTCATGTCTAACTTGCTCTAATCTTTCTAAGGCTGAAAACTTTAAGATCTCAGTTCTTCAAAGAAGAATCCCAACCAAAGACCAAAGAAGGATTTCCTTCCCTAGTTTCTGACCAAGAATGAAGCTTAAGCATGGTTGAAGGTGATTTCCCTTTCCCAGGTCTGAGTGTGCTCCCTGCTTGCACTGCTATTTCAGATATTGCTTGTCTTTCAGGCCAAAGAGAACCAACCACTGGTTACTGAATCCCATGTGCCCACATGCCCTCATGCCCACCCTGCTCACACCACCCTCTGCGATGGCTGCTGTTGCTTTTTCTGCTGCCATGTGGCCTTGTTGAACTTCATGAGGTTGTCATGGGCTCATCTATCAAGCCCGTCTGGGTCCCTCTAGAGGGCAGCCCTTCCCTTGAGCATGTTGACTGCACCACTCAGCTTGGTGTTATTGGCAAACTTGCTGAGCATGCCCTCAATCCCACTGTCCATGTATCCATCAACATCAAGGATGTTAAACAGCACTGGTCTCAATATCAAGCCCTGAGGAACTCCACTCACCACTGATACTCACTTGGACCTTGAGCTGTTGACCACAACTCTCTGAGTGCAACCACCCAAGCAATTCCTTATCCAGTGAGTGACCTAATCTGTCAAACCCATGTGTCTCCAATTTAGAGATAAATAGAAACATCTGCAAATAAATAGGAGAAATCCCTGAGTTCTGAAGTCCAACATATTTTATTTCCCCTGCCATGCATCAATATGTGAGACTGTCTTTAGTTTTATAAGGAAATTGTTTCAGATTAGGTGGAAATTCTTCTAGTTTGCATTTAAATGGAAAACTAAACAAAATATATACACTAATGCAGTAAAAATTTTTATGTATATTTTAAGAATTTTGTGTAAAAGATTAATGATGACAAATTTCAAGAGAATTCTAATTTAATAAAAGTCAGGTGTTGAAATAAGTGGTACACGAGACAGAGCTCTCAGGGGAGAGTATAACTAACCAGGATTTTAATTCCTGAAGCAAGTGTTCAACATAGCTTACAGTTCTTAATTCTTGTGTCTAGCCCCACATCAGTCCTTCACATTTATAAGAAATATATATTCCAAAAAAGTCAGTCTGCATCAAATTGTCATTTTCCCTCTCAACATGTTTTATAACTGAATGTACCTGACAGTTTGATCTGATATGCCACACTTTACTCTCCATGAGTGCTATATTTTAAAAAGCTTTATTTTGGGCGTAAGCATATAGTAAGCACAGTTTTTAGAAAGTGAATAATTCACAGAAGTTATTAAATGTTCAGGCTTGACTATTCCCCAAACACATCCTGTGAACAATGTGGATCCATTGCTTTCTTTTGGTTGGTAGAACTGAAGTTACTGCTTATTTGGAGTGTATTCAAAAGACTATCCTTTATTTAAAAAAAAAATATATATACTTTATAAAATGAGCAGAGAACATGCACTACTTAAGAATTTACCTCAGGAATATAATACGGGCTACTGTGAATGCTGCTAAACTCAATCCCCTGGTCAGATACCATGTTCATGCTTACTTCTCCTTCCAACCTTCTCTCATCCATTTCTCTGTCAGTGATTCCAGCACATCCCAATGCTGTATTACTTCTCTGCAACTACTTCTGTCTATATTATTATTATTGGGTGGCGTCACATATAACTCTGTCAGCAGCAAGAAAATTAGGCTGTTTCATTCCTCTTTTCATTCAGTCAGAAGCATGGAGCCACTGAGATTTAAGAGCTCACTTCCCTATTCTATTTGATCAAATGGATAGTTCCTGATGAATTTTTATCAGAATATAAGCTATACAAT
Organism: Ceryle rudis; assembly: GCA_033439905.1. Classification (NCBI taxonomy): domain Eukaryota; kingdom Metazoa; phylum Chordata; class Aves; order Coraciiformes; family Cerylidae; genus Ceryle; species Ceryle rudis. The sequence continues at coordinate 10,514 of JAAGNO010008478.1, read as the reverse complement.
ATGACTTGGAAAATAAGGTTTACCCTATATCATCTTTATACCATTGCCTGTTTGATACACTCGGAGGCTGAAAGGTGATTATTAATAATTCCAGTTGTACTGTGTCCTGGACAGATGTTTGCTTCTATGATGATGCTGTTTCTTTCTCTGCCTATGAAATTCATTTCCCCGATAATCATGAACAGAGATACAAGTGAATCATCTTTAGGGCACAAAAGTGACTGAAATTTTTAGTTATAGACTAAAACCAAACTTATAGCTGCTTGTTTATCTAAAGAAACTCAATAATACCTATAAAAGATGATGGAAAACGAAACAGGTGAATGTATATGAACTAGATAACTAACTTCCCTCAGTTAAAACATGTTTTTTGAAGTTGCAATGGATTATTGAATCTGCTAATGAGAGGAGCTTCTTTGGACTCCTCTTACTCCTGCATAACACTTTAAGAAGGTTATTATTGCAAAAGCCAAGAGAGTTCAAAAATCTACAATAGACCTTAGAGCAGCAGTTCCCCATGGACTTGTCTTTGCCAAACATCTTCTGAACCCACCTTCCCCACTTGATCTGCTTTCGAAGTTATAACAAGGATAAAGCATTGCAGGGCCTAAAAAGGAAATGGCTCTAGGGCTCTACAACTCCTGTGAGCACATAGTTAAAACCCCGGAGAGCAGCAGGAATCAACAGAGGAATTGATGGAGCCCATCAAATCAAATACCACCTTATGTTGATATGGCTGCCCTTGGGCACAGACAGTCTTCTCTTTAAGGTCAGGAAATTTGTTCACCCTAATTATAGTATCCTACACAGCATGCAGATTTTAAGGGAAAGAAGAGTTGCATGATATGAGACTGACTTCCTCTGTCTGAAGTATCAGGTTATTCTGATTGTTCTGGGTAACTGTATTCAAAACACAAAGGGGTACCTATAAAAAAAAAAAATAAAGGAAAATAAATCCCTTTCAGTCAAAAGTCACAAGGCAATTCAGTTGCTATGAAAAGCCTCCCTCATATAAATCTTAATAATTTTTCCAATTGTGCTTGCTATGTTTTGAATGAGATGGGAACATCCAGGTGGATTATCAAATATTTTAAACTGTATTTACAGCTTTAAAAATAGCGAAAGGCATAGGATGGCAGTCATTAAATTGTGATGCTTCTCTGCAAAATAAAAATAATTTACAAAGCACAATAAACCATTAGCTGAGTGAGAAGCATAGTAAAATGGATATTCAGCCTCAGTGGTTATCACCTGTATGTGACCTGTTAGTGGCTGTATCACCACAAGACATACATTCTTGTTCCAGGCAGAAGTAGGCTTTAGTTCCCTTGTGCTACCTTCACCATTTGGCTCTTTGGGGCTATGAGAAACACGTTATGGTGCTTGTTAAGTTTCAGCAGTCTGATATGGAGGTAACTTCACAGTTTTTAGGACTCTTTCTTTGAAAGTCAGGAGAGTGAGTTGCTCTGAGGAGAATCAGCTCTAGTTAAATCCTCTGCCAGCAGCAGCACTGCAATATTGTGTATTGCTTTTTCAGTTAAGAAGATTGCAGCACTGATGGAAGATAATATGATTATCTTAGTTACATATTTCTTAGCAATAGTGAAGCCAGAAAGAAATGACAGGAGAAAACTGGATAATAAATGTAAATTATGGAAGTCTTAAATATAAGACATTATTTAGATCAAATATTAATAATCACAAGTCTCCAACAATGAGTAAATGTGCCTGTTATTAAGTCCATTTTCTAAATGAAGCTTCTTATATTCGAGGATGCAGTTCACATTCTTCGGCTTTGATCAAACTTATCTCTTAGCAATTCAATTAACAGTGTCCTACTTTTTTGATTCTAAGTACTCTGAAAATTTTTATATTACAAAGAGGCTTGTTGATATCATAGCTCATGGGATTGTTTGTCTTACTCAATTAGACTAAAATAGGGTAGTCCTATCAGGATGACAGAGGATTATTCTTTCTCCACAGAAATGCACTGAATGTACACTCATCATACCATTATCATTAGATTTGGAGTATACTTTTCAAAAGTATGGGTTTTAGTACTACATTACAGTTACATCAAACAATTCTGAATCATTTCCAAGTATACAGACTGAGGTATTTTGAACTAATGTATCATGTTACATCTTCCCCAACCCAAAGCTTTCATTTCCTGTTTTCTAGAAACTTTCTGTATATGAGCTGGAATATTAAAATACCAAAGGTCGACAAATTGCAGTTTCAGAGGATTTTCAAGGAAATATTTACTGCTATTTATACTATCTTAGGTCTGTCTGGATTGTGAGGTTAGTGGTAGGAGGATTTCTATTAGCCTAAGCTGTAGTACTCTTAAAATCTCAAAAGTGATTCCAGCACACCCTCTCAGAATACACCTCAGAAAAGTTTGAGCAGGACTGGGAAGAAATACAAGCTTCTTGTGGCCAATTCAAGGAAGCTTAATCTAAACATAAAGGTTTTGATGAACAAGGTTGAAAATAAGTAAATCCCTCTTTCAAATCACATTACCAACAGTACAAAAAGCTCTCTGCCTCTCAGGAGGGGCAGGTCAGCTGGTAGATGATAATTTGATATGCTGCTGTGCCAGTAGCTTAAGAGATGTGGTTACTCTTTTTCTAATAGCTGTGTCAGGTGGACTATCAGTTAAGGAATGAATTACTTCACATGTACTCTAAGACACCAAGAGGAAAAAACCACATGAATGGGGCTACCTCAAGTTCATATACTCTGTTTTCCATTGAAGAAATGTAGGTATGCCTGTATTCTGTACCCTGCTTGTTATGCTAAAATTGCTTCCAATGAAGGCATAGTCTGACTTCTGTCCCTGCTCAAGGACTACAACTGAATCCTGAAGGAAAAATGGTATTTCACACATCTGTGGACTACTGGAAGCATGAAAGATCAGGCAGAGTACTGGCCCTGATGTAACAGTAGACATGTCACTAGATTTTCTATCAGAACAGAAGAGCTCAGGATGTCCATGGCCCGAGGAAATACTTCTAAGTCCAAAAGGCAACAATGAATTGCTGTGACTTTTAAGTAACGTCATGACAAAAATCCAGAATGTACAGTGGTGTCTTTGCAGGCATCCCAGACCTTTGAGAATTGTTTGCTCAAGTTCGTTTTACTTTACCATGCATTTTTTACCTTGAACAAAAAAAAAACCTGCCCACTGAACCCAGGACAGGCAAACAGTGCATGAGCATCCCCCAGTGGGTTTTCTGGGACACTGAAAAAAATTTACCTGCTTGATCAAAGAAACATGGTTTCCACCCAGCAGAAGACCATGCTCCTTTCACCAAGGAAAATGGATGTGTGAAGCCAGACAGACCTCCCACAGAAGAATGTGACTGTGCAGGTGACAGGCTGCAGGAAATACCACAGTCTTGCACTGGTAACAGGGAGCAGCCCTGGGTGCAGCTGTGTGTGGTATGAACAGGGAGATGATCTGCTCAGCTGAGCAGCACAGCTGCAAGATGAGGTTAAAAGACTGCAAACTGAAGTTGAAAGGCTTAGGAGCATTAGGGAAGCTGAAATAGATCCATAGAGATAGACTGGTGGATCCAGAGTCTGCCCTTCCCACAATGGAAATGGGACAGGGTACTAGAAGGTAAAGGGGCTCAAGATGGTTAACATTCAAGGGCCACTTCTTCCAAGCTCAAGATCAGGGCATCCCAACAGGTAGGAAATTAAGAAAGGGAGCCAGGAGATCTGCATGGTTAAACAGGGAACTGCTGGACAAACTCAAGTGGAAGAAAAGAGTCCACAGATCATGGAAGGAGGGTCTGGACACTTGGGAGGAATATAAGACTGTTGTCAGAGTATGCAGGGAGGCAACCAGGAAAACTAAGACCTCCTTGGATTTAAACCTTGCAAGACGGGTCGAGGACAACAGAAAAGGCTTCTTCAAATACATTTCAGTTAAAACTAACACTAGGGGAAATGTAGGCCCACTGATGAATGAGGTAGGTGCCCTGGTGACAGAGGATACAAAGAAAGCAGAGTTACTGAAAGCCTTCTTTGTCTCTGTCTATGCTGCTGGAGGCTGTCCTCAGGAGTCCCAGACCCCCAAGGCCCCAGAGGAAGTCAGGATAAAGGAGTAGGTTGTCTCAGTTGATGACAACTGGGTTAGGGACCAATGAAGCAATCTGGACATCCATAAATCCATGGGTCCTGATGGGATGCACCCGGGGTGCTGAGCGAGCTGGCAGAGGTCATTGCTAGGCCACTCTCCAGCATCTTTGGTAAGTTGTGGGGAACAGGAGGGGTGCCTGAGGACTGGAGGAAAGCAAATATCACTCCAGTCTTCAAAAAGGGTAAGAAGGAGGACCCAGGTAACTATAGACTGGACAGCCTCACCTCTATCCCTGAAAAGGTGATGGAACAACTTATCCTCAATGCTGTCTATAAGCATATCAAGGATAAGAGGGTCATTAGGTGCAGTCATCATGTTTTTAACAAGGGGAAGTCATGTTTGACCAAACTGATAGCCTTTTATGAGGACATAACTAGGTGGATAGACGATGGTAGAGCAGTGGATGTGGTTTATCTTGATTTCAGTAAAACATTTGACATCATCCTCCACAGCATCACAGAATCCCAGAATTTCTGAGGCTGGAATAGACCTCCAAGATCATCAAGTCCAGCTTATGACCCAACACCATAACATCAGCTAGACCATGTCACTAAGCGCCACATCCAATCTTTCCTTAAACACCTCCAGGGATGGCAACTCCACCACCTCCCTGGGCAGTCCATTCCAGTGTCTAATCACCCTTTCAGTGAAGAAGGGCTTCCTAAGATCCAACTTAAACCTCCCCTGGTGCAGCTTCAGGCCATGCCTTCTCATCCTGTTGCTACTTGCCTGGGAGAAGAGCCCGACCCCCACCTGACTGCAACTACCTTTCAGGTAGAGAGTGATAAGGTCCCCCTGAGTCTCCTTTTCTCCAGGCTTGTTCAGCCTCATCTCCCTCAGCCTCTCCTCATAAGAATTTTCCTCCAGTCACTTCACCGATTTGTCACTCTCCTCTGGACCCGCTCCAGCACCTCAATATCCTTCTTGAAGTGAGGGGCCCAGAACTGCACACAGTACTCGAGGTGAGGCCTCACCAGTGCCAAGTACAGGAGGAGAATTACATCCCTAGACCTGCTGGCCACACTATTCCTGATACAAGCCAAGATGCCACCTGGGCATACTGCTGACTCATGTTCAGCCAGTAATCAAGCAGTACTCCCAGGTCCCTCTCTGCCAGGCTGCTCTCCAACCATCATCCTCACAGCTCAACTGAGGAAGTGTGGTCTGGATGATCAGATAGTAAGGTGGATTGCGAACTGGTTGAAGGATAGAAGGCAGAGAGTTTTGGTTAATGGGACAGAGTCTAGTTGGAGGCCTGTATCTAGTGCAGTCCCTCAAAGGTTGGTACTGGGACCAGTACTATTCAATATATTCACCAACAGCCTTGATGAGGGAACAGAGTGCACTGTCAACAAGTCTGCTGATGACACAAAACTGGGAGGAGTAGCTGACACACCAGAAGGCTGTGGTGCCATCCAGAAAGACCTAGACAGTCTGTAGAGTTAGGCAGGGAGAAATTTAACAAAATATAAGAAGGGCAAGTGTAGAGTCTTGCACTTGGGAAAGAACCCCAGGTACCAGTATAGGTTGGGGACTGATCTCTTGGGAAGCAGCATAGGAGAAAGGGACCAGGGGGTCCTGGTGGACAGCAGGATGCATGAACCAGCAATGTGCCCTTGTGGTCAAGAAGGCCAATGGCATCCTAGAGTGTATTAGAAGGGGTGTGGTTAGTAGGTCAAGGATGGTTTTCCTCCCCTTCTGCTCTGCCCTGGTGAGGCCACATCCGGAATATTGCGTCCAGTTCTGGGCCACTCAGTTCAGGAAGGACAGGAAACTGCTGAAGAAGTCCAGCACAGATCCACAAAGATGATTAAGGGAGTGTAACATCTCCCTTATGAGGAAAGGCTGAGGGAGCTGCAGCTCTTTAGCTCAGAGGAGACTGAGGGGTGACCTCATTAATGTTTATAAATATGTAAAAGGGGAGTGTCAGAAGGATAGAGACAGGCTCCTCTCAGTGACGTCCAGTAATAGGACAAGGAACAATGGGTGCAAGCTGGAACATAGGAGGCTCCATGTAAACATAAGGAGAAACTTTTTCACAGTGAGGGTGACAGAGCCCTGGAACAGGATTCCCAGAGAGGCTGTCGAGTCTCCTCTGGAGACATTCAAAACCCACCTGGATGCATTCCTGTGTGACCTGATCTAGGTGATCCTGCTCTGATAGGGGGCTTGGACTAGATGGTCTTTAGAGGTCCCTCCCAGTCCCAAACATTCTGTGATTCTGTGAAAGCCCTAATAGGACAAAAAGCAAGGGACCAACCCACAAACATTGGATTGAAGGAAAACACAAAGATAAAATTTAAAAAGGAAAAAAAAGTGCAGTTTTACTTCTTTCATACAACTAAGGACTAGATACTCTGGGAAAATAGATGAGTTTTGAACATAAACACAGTGTATTTATTTTCTTATTGCTGTGTTATTACGGCATTATTAGTCTATTCCCTTATGATGACATTCAAGGTCCTACACATTAAGGTCAGGTCATTGTCCTGAACAACCAGAGCATGTTTCTTTTGGAACCATACTAGATTGATTCATTGCCTAAGGGTTGCTCTTGATTTTAAAGATCACTGACCTGATCTTTTAGTAGCTGAGGCTGAGAATGGAGAGGAATGAAATAGCAGTGTCTTTAAGAGATTGCAGTTACTCAAATATTGAGGTCAGCTTACTTTTCCTTGACAAAGAATAAAACTGCTGTTCATTAGGAATTAAGAAACAGTAGAACCTGAATGAATTTTCATATAATTGGGAGCATCTCAATTTTTGTTATCTTTCATAGTTCTGTTACTTGCTTAAGAAAAAATTGCCATTTTGAGAAACAGCTTATCTGGAGGTGCAGATGAATTTAACAGAACTCATAGCAGAATGAAAATTAAGTGATTCAATGCAGAGACGATATTATTTTTCAAAAGCATGAAAAAAAAAAAAAAAGAAAAAAAATAGAGTAACAGCCATCTCTCATTGTGACTTTGAAAAAACTCTTCCCTAAAACCCTGAAGTGCCATTTTAACAAACTGTTAGATGTAATGCAGTATAAAAAAGCAGTGTGTTAAGTATAGCAGAAATCTTGACATTTCTCTTATGAAAATAATTAGCATGGAAACAATTCTAATAACAGAGCAAAGCTAATTACTTCCCAGTGGTAAATGTCAACTGTAGTCAGATAGTAGGAGGTCATAGAAGAGGAAAAGCACAAGGCTCAGAGCAATCGATTCCCAGCCTCTGTGCTTTTTGTGGTGTCTGTGTCAATCTTCGCATGTGCCCACCAGTCAGATGGATAATTCTACAGCTGTTAGGAGAAATGTATTAAGGATTTTTCCCCTTGTTTCTTCTCAAGCAATCTTTCCATTCAGATAATTTGCCATAATACAAGGTGGCACATAAACTCACTTTTGTTATGGATTGAGATAAGTTCTGAAGGCTTTTTTTTTTTAAACAATCCTCACCTTCATTATTTCAGACATGGGGTTTTATAAGAAACATTTTCACAGTCAAGGCTTTTTGAAAGTTTAATCGTGCTTGCCTTTTTGGTCTAAGTGGCAGCTGAAATGCAGCCCTTTCACAAAATACTAAAAAATGGGAACAGCATAAGTGTTCCCACATAGCCAAATCCTATGACCTTCTTTTAATAAAAGTCTGCCATTAATTTCAGAAACCTCAGCCAAATTAAAGAGGAATGAGATCACAGAGAGCATCTGTGAGACCACAATGTATGTACATGTGTGTATGTTCCAGAATTTGAAGTGTGGATTTAGCTTTTGTGTTGAAAAAAATGATTTATTTTAAACTACCTAAACTGATTTCTAGCTTCAAAATTATTAGCAATTGATACCACACTAGAACTTTCTTTCAGAAGTCTACAACTGATTCAGGAGTCTTATGAACCTTTGGGCCTAAGTTATTCTTTCCCTTGTCAGTGTACTATTTTAAGAAAATAAGTTCTGTTCCTCAAGACAGATTACATACTTGCAAGAATATAATATAGTTATTGTTTATTGTGATGTTCATAATCAAATAAGTGTTCATGATCTTTATTTTGTTGTTGTTGAATAGAACATTTATTTTTAAGCAATTCTATGCTGTTAGCAGACCAGTCTGTGCATTAATATGAGAGTATAATATCTTTATCCCTCTGAAGTGTATCTTAATTCATACTAACATCACTGGATCTTTAATTTTATATACTTTTCATTTTAAAAAAGATGGTGTTTTCATTGACCCTGGCCTATTGGTGTATGATATTTAAAAAAGCTAAAGTCTTAAAAGAAGAAAAAATAATTTTGTTGATTTGTGGGTTCTCTTATACAATATTTGAACAATGATTCTTGTAAAAGGCATTATTTGGTAAAATCAAGCAAAATAAGAATTGGTACTAGACTGCCATCTAAGTTTACTTCTCTAAGCATATCAAAAGAAAGGTGAGTTTCAGCTGATTGATGGTCTCCACATCACTGAAGCTGTGGGTCTGTGATCTGAGTCCACCTGGGAAATGTCCTGTTTCTGTAATGCTATAATCTTTTACAACTCTGTTCATACACCTGGTTCCAAAGTTAACACTGTACATTTTCATATTCATTAATATATAAGAATGTGCTAGTTTATGCACCAACATAAGTGTAGAAGTGGTTGTCAAGTGATACACAGTTACCTGAGCATCCCCCCAGGAATGCCTGAACAATTTAAAATACCTTTAACTTTCTGTGATTTAATTTCTTCTTTTCTCTTTTTTAAAATAGAATAATCTGCATTAATTCATTCCTTTAAGACCTTGTTACAGAGACAGCTTCAATACTAACCAAAAAAAAAAAAAAAAGGAAGCAATCACTGAATTATTTGAGTTGTAAATTAGCAGGAGAAATTAAATTTCACACTGTAATTCAGCCACAAATGCAATACTCAGTTTTGCATATGCTAAAATACTTATTAGCATTTTGGAAGAAAGAAAGTGATGTTTTGAATTTTGAGCAACATACATTTTTGGAATATATTTTTAAAATCTTGAGCAATGCTAGAATTGCATTGAGGATTTGAAAACAGTCAATGGGAAACAAGGAGCATGAGTTATTCAGTGTTTACTTGTTATTTCTAAAATGAAGAAAGAAGTTGTATGCACCCTATAGTAGATGGGTGGTATAAACAGACATAACAGACATGTTTTGACAAATTAGCATATATTTATTATTATTATTATTATTATTATTTTATGAGGGATTACTTAATTTCTTCATGAATTAGATAAGGGACCTCAGAAGGTATCTAGTCCAATCTCCTGCTCAAAACAGGGGCAGTTCTGATGTCAGGCCATGCTGATCACAGCTTGATTCACTTAGATCTCAGAAATGTCCAAGGGTGAAAAGGGAGCAAGAGAATCACAGAATCACAGAAGGTCGGGGTTGGGCAATACCTCTGTAGGCCAGAGGCTAAAAGCAGTGCCAGCTAGATACAGTTGACCATGGCTGCGTGCAGACATCTTTTGAATATTTCAAAGGAAGGAGGTACCATAACCTTTATGGGCAACCTGTTCCAGTATTCAGTCACTCTCATAGTAAGAAGTGTTTCCTGATGTTCAAAAGGAACCTCCTGTGTTTCAGTTTGTGCCCATTGCCTCTGGTCCTGTCACTGGGCACCACTGAAAAGAATCTGGCTCTTATGTCTTAGCACCATCCCTTTAGAAATTTCTACACATTAATAAGATACCTCTGAGAATTTTCCAGACTGAAGAATTCTAGATCTCTTGACTTCCTTCATAGGAGACCATGGCCTTTGTTGGATTCTTTCCAGTATGTCCATGTCACCCTTGTATTGGAGATCCCAGAACTGGACACAGTCCTTAAGATATAGCCTCATTAGTGCTAAATAAAGGTGAAGGATCTCCTCCCTTGACCTGCTGCCAACACTCTTCCTAATGCAGCACAGGATGCCATCAGCCTTCCTTGCTGCAAGGACATATTGCTGGGTCATGGTTGACCTGGTGTTCATCAGGATTCCCAGGTCATTTTGTGCCAAGCCGGTTTCCATCTGGATGGCCCCCAATATATATTAATGCCCAAGCTTACTCCTTCCCAGGTGCAAAACTTAGCATTTCTTTGTTGAACTTCATGAGGTTCCTGTCAGACCAATTCTCCAGTCTGTTGAGGTCCCTCTGGATGGCAGCATGACCCTCTGGCATATCATTCTTCTCAGTTTTGTGTCATATGTAAACTTGCTGAGAATACACTGTGCCATCATCCAGATCATTAATAAAGATTAATTCCCATGGAGACCAGCTTCAGGGCAGGTAAGACTGTACTGGGAAAGGGATCTGCAGCAAAAAAGGCCGAAGAAAAGCTATTTTGGGGGCTTTTTAAAGCCGTGAAAAGCCCTT
>JAAGNO010008477.1:105253-128572 GCA_033439905.1 Ceryle rudis | reverse complement strand
GGTGTGGAGGCGGCGGTGCCGGAACAGGCTGCAGCTGTGGCAGAAGCTGTTGCCACAGGCGGTGTAGGCAAAGGGCTTCTTGCTGCGGTGGCCGCTCGAGTCGTTGTATGAAACGGCTGAAAAATGCGGAACGAGGCCAGAAGAAAGTCCGCAGCTCTCGGTTTCCTACTCTCTGCGTTGGTTTCCTGCAGAGGTCGGCTCCTCTGAATTACATGGGGCACCTGCGTGTTCATTGTGCCCTGTAAGCAGCATCTGGGAAGCTGCCCGTGGAAGACACTCGAAGCTGTTGGCCTCCTTTGCAGTGGCTTAAGAAAGCAGAGGAAGCTCTTCCTTGCTCAGGTCTCTAGCTGATGGCTTTGACAGTCGGACACTGCAGCACTGTGTCAGCGTTGAGAAATTAAAAGGAAATAGCATTTTGTGCTGAAAGGGTGAAACGCATCTCAAGTTTATCTGTGGGAAAAGTAAATGCAGGCCTTTAAACATTGTGTAACAGTAGGCCCTCTATGAATATGTTAATAGTGTTTCATAACACTGACTTTAAATTGCAGCTTTGTAGCACAAAAGTTAGTTTAATTGTTAATTGATAAAGTAGATGAGTTGCTGTCATGCTGAAAAGAACCTTACTTTATGCTTTCCAGAAGCCATTTTGGATTAGAAGTTGGCTAGAGTCCTGAACTGAAACTGAAGGTCTCCATGTTTCCTTGATTTTTTTTTTTTTCACTGAAATCACAGCATAAATAAAGCATGGGCTCCAATCCAGAACCCACTGGGATCAATAAAAACTTGTCCTCATCCCTTGTATCTGGGTGTTTTTATACATAAATAACTTAAAAAAGCATCTGCTTTGTTCTTCTATTTAGGGAGTAACTAAAACATACTACTCATTTTTATCCTACAGGTGAGGAAAGCTTAATTCTTCTAGATGGAAGACATGAATTTCCGTTCAGCTTTCAACTTCCTCAAGAGTAAGTTAAATAATCCAACCTGAAGGAATTGTGCCGGACACTGCCTGTTGTGGAACATTATCTTCATGTAATTTGAGTTGTGGGGTTTTTTTACCATCAAACTGATAGGTCAGCTTTACGTGTTTGTCTCAATCCACCACTGCGGAGACTTGCCATGTTGGCTTCAGTTTTCCATAGGCCCTAAATGTACAAGCTGTAACTTGGTAAACATTTATGTACACAGGAAGCGATCCTGTTTGGAACTGAATTATAAACTTGGGCTACTGCTTTTTTCTGTCCGCTTGTTTCAGACCTCTGGTGACCTCTTTTACTGGGAAGTATGGCAGTATTCAATACTATGTGAAAGCAATTCTGGAGAGGCCTGCGGCACCCGAGCAAAGCGTACAGACAGAGCTTCAGGTCATTAGCCATATCGACGTCAGCTCACCAGCTTTATTGGTAAGAGGGTCCTCTGCTCCTCCTCCTCCTCTCCCCCCCCCTTGAAAGCCAGCTGCAAAAAAATAATTTCCAAGACTCATTCACATCCAGCCATAACCATTTCCATGTTATTCTGGAGTGTCATTTTCTGACTTCTGAAAGCATATAAGCTCCCTAAGCTTTTCTCTATAAATAGATGATCTTAGGTTGTGTGAATAGCAAACGGAGTGGCTTTTTTTTAATACCATTGATTACATCCCTGCTGGCAGAGAGGCTCTTGCCAAAAAGTTATGCAGGCTTCAGATGCATAAATAAGGCTTAATAATAATAATGCACAAGCATAAAGTAGTTACTCCTACCAGAGCAACTACATTCACAGGGCTGCAGTCTCCTAAACTCTACAATAATAGTAGGTTGAGGAACAGTAATTACAGAAGAGTATTAATCATGCCCAGCCTGTCATTTATGCTCTGGCCATTATGTTACGTATCCTTCCATTTTGCATGTCGTTTTCTAACATTAAGTGCGTGCACGCAGCTGCTTCAGAGATCTTTTCAGTTATTTCCTTATGACAGATTTGGCCACATTAAAGCATTGAGTTTCTAATAAGCGCTAGAAATACTGTAGAGTAATAAGAAAGATCAGGCATTAAGTAATGAGAAAATAGGCAAGATGGAAGCTAATGAGCTGGATTCTTTTATCTCAACCCATATTATGAAAATAATATAAAATTATACCTTGCACTTTCATGATAGCAACTGGATCTAAATGGTTATTCATTTAAATATGAATGAGTAATTTCTATTTTATTTAAAATGCTGGGATGATTTTAACATTTCATCGTGATGTGAACATAGCTAAGAGATGTTTTGAGCAGTCAGGTTTTTTTTTCTCTTTATATGCTTACATTTTAATCTTTCTAGAGAGATCTTAGAGAAGTATTTTGGCTGTGACATCTGTAAGCAGAATACAATCTTTATGTTCCACAGTGTATGTTAGGAATGTGAAGATGCCATATTCCAGAGATTGCAAGGGTGGAGCAGATCACAGGTTACTTACTGCACAGTGGTACACACGGTGTAGGCAGTGCCTGTCTTAATGGATTCCAAGGCTACCACCAAATAGTGCAAAACACCATGAGTTTTAGACTTCATATTTCCCAGGCACTAGCGCCCAGTAAATCATTTTAAGTAGTGTGAATTGTGGCTTGAACCCTTGACATGTGTACCTCTAAGTTTATTCTAATGAAAACTTTACATCCGGTGTAAGTGTCATCTAATGTGACAGTCCTCCATGAATAATGAAAATGGGTTTTGTCAGGAGCCAAAATTTCTTGGGCGTTGCGTGGCTTGCAAGTTAGGAAGGTGCATCACGTTAGTCCTGTGTGTATACATTGATTCTTTCTTACAAAGGTAAAAGCAGTTTACCTGCTTAACTGTTAGCTGCTTGCAGATGAAATTAATTCTGTATACTTTGGTGCTGAGGAACAGGGGCATAAATACCACAGCACTCCATTAGACCAAGTCACACTTAGGAAATTTGCTAAATCCATCTTTCTGAAGAGGGATTACATTCAAATGCATGTTGGTCTCCGTGTTACTGAGCTGATTTGGTCTAAATGCAGACTGGGATTTTGAAACAGCCAAACCTTGGTTACATTTTACATGGTGGCAAAACTCCAGTCACATTGAGTGATTAAAATTGAGTGGATTTTGGAGCTAGATGGCAATGACTTACATGCATAACATTAAACTGCAAGTGAGTGGTAGCTTTGTGACTGCCATGAAATGAAAAATACTCTTGTTTTATAGACACCTGTTCTAAGAAGTCAAGAGAAGATGGTTGGCTGTTGGTTTTTCACCTCTGGGCCAGTGTCTCTCAGTGCCAAAATTGAGAGGAAGGGATACTGTAATGGTAAGAGTAGTTACCTTCAAATTGTACATATTAAAACTCTGATAAGGTTTTTCCTTCATCTCTGTGAATCCAGCAGTTTCTAGTTGCAAGACTAATTCTGTTTAGTAGGTAGTAAATTGAGATCTACAAGAACTTGCTTTAACAAGAATCATCTCTCCTTTCTCCTCACTCCTGCCATGGGAAGATAATTTGAAAGGAAGTCCTGTTAGTCAGTAATCTTACGGAAAAGCCGTGTACATTGGAGTGTAAAGAAAAACAAAATGCTTTTATTTTAGGATAAAATACTTAATTGGCAATGTAATCTGTTTGGTTCTTTTTATGTCCTGTTTGTACAGGCTTACATTTCTGTAAGAATGAGCTTTAGCAGCTTCTTTATCATCTTGATAACATTAGATACATTGAGGAAATAAAACACTCTGAAATTCAGTTAGTACTATATAAAAGGAAGATTGGCGCATAATTTGCAAATAAAGCTTTTATAGCTTGTTCATATTGTGCTTAATGTTTCCAAATGAATCATTGTTTGTATGTAAAATGCAGTAGGTGGCTATAATTCTGCCTGGATACCACTCTGGAGGAAAAAAAAAAAAAAAGGCAAAACAAGAAAACAAAACCAACCTAGCTTGAGGAAACTAACGAGTATTGTTCTCACAACATTGCAGATGATGTACGTGCTGCATAACATGCTTTGATACTCCCAGAGGAAAGCTGGTAAATACAAATTATTCATTGAACTTCTTCTCTCTTTAAGGGGAAGCCATACCAATCTATGCAGAAATTGAGAACTGCTCTTCTCGTTTGATTGTTCCAAAAGCTGCCATTTTCCAAACACAAACTTACCTGGCCAGTGGGAAGACAAAAACTTTCCGTCAGATGGTTGCCAATGTTCGAGGAAACCACATTGCCTCTGGGAGTACAGATACCTGGAATGGGAAAACTCTGAAAATCCCACCTGTATCCCCCTCTATACTTGACTGCTGTATTATTAGAGTAGAATATTCATTAGCTGTAAGTATGGATTTTATTACAGATGTACATATTCTTGAATACTACATTTTGTTGGGAACGGAGGCATTTTCTCTGCTGAGCAGCTATTAGATTCTGAATTTGGGAATAACAGTGACTATAAATATCATGTGCCATAATAGGTGAGAGACTGAAGGTCATGAAGGGATTGTGGAGTGGGAAGATGGGAATAATGGGGAAGATGGAAAAATGTTTGAGGAAGAAGCAGCGTAGTTTTAGACCTGCAGAGGTTACTAGGGAAAAGTAGTTCAAGCTGAATGGGTTCCTCTCTTGATTCTTTTCAGAAACAGGAAGATAGGACTGAAAGTCAAGTGCATAGTTACTTTATTTTGCATTTATTTAATGTCATCTAGAGACAAGATACAGAAAGAGAGAAGTTGCTGGAAAATAAGGAAAGCTGCCAGAGTATTAGCTAAACATATCTGAGATGACAGAACTTCTAATTGTTAAAACAATCTGCAGTGTAAGGAGTAGGGTGGCTTCTAGGAGTAGCAATTCAATGGGGTCTCATGATGTTTTTTCTTTTATCTGGGGGTTGTCACATAGGTGTATATCCATATTCCTGGTGCTAAGAAATTGATGATTGAAATGCCTCTGGTGATTGGCACTATTCCATGTATTGGATTTTCAAGCAGAAACTCCAGCATTACCAGCCAGTTTAGTATGGATATGAGCTGGCTGGCATTGACCATGCCAGAACACCCTGAAGGTAATACATATTGAACTGTTTTTTAATGCAGCACAGTACTACCTACGACAGAAATATAGTAGTGCCAGTTTAAGGGCACTGCTAGGGATGTAGGCCATTAAAGTATGACTCATGAGAAGGGAGGCATATAAATCTTACAGCGAGATCCAAAAGGATCAGTGAGGACACCCTAACTCCAGCCTTCTTTAAGTCTCTCTTCAACCCTATCTAAATGCTGTCAGGTGAATCTTGAAATAACATAACTTCTAATGGTCAGAGTTCTGCTTGAGGTAGATGCCTTAAAGTCAATCTTATTACTGAATGTGTCGTGATACAACACAGGTTTGTTGCTGGAGTAGCCCTAAAAGCATCTGTAGTGTTCCTGCTGAATCACCTCAGCCTACTAAAACCACCATTCTAGTTACAATGTTTGTGAGTATAGTGCACTCGGTACAATTTGGCAGTAGTACAAAGTTTAACAAAGTCTTCATGCCCTTGGATACTGTTATACATCAGTGTCTTGCTGGGAGTGAATAGTTTGAAATTTGACAGCAGCATCTCTTGTGTTTCAGCACCACCAAATTATGCTGATGTAGTGTCTGAGGAAGAGTTCTCCAGACATGTTCCTGCTTATCCACCACCAATTGACTGCGAGGAACAATTGTGTTGTCCTGTCTTTGCTTACATACAAGAGTTCCGGTTTCAGCCTCCACCTCTTTATTCAGAGGTAAAAATAATAAACAGCAGGTGGTGTTTTTATTGTCAGATGGCAAAAGAAACCCTTACATACAGAAATGCAAGAATTCTAGGCAGTAATTATTGCCTTTCTTCTCTCTCTAGATCGACCCACATCCAACTGATGTAGAAGAAACACAGCCTGTTTCATTCATGCTCTGAAGAGGATTTGTAATGAGCATCATTGTGATGAATGTCTTAATCTTTCTGCTGCTTAAGCTGATAGTGCAGCTAAGAAGGAAACAGTTTTCTTTTTCAAACTTAAGTTTGTGTACAAGAAAGGCAAAGGACAATGAGAGGGAGGTATGAGCATGTTTGGTGATGGAAGAGAATCTGCTGGATTAGTCTGCACAGAGGATGTTGTGGGAGCAGCTATGCTGGGGGTACTTGGAAGTACCTGAAAACACTGAATGCTTTCTAAAAAGTGGATATACTACATAAAGTATGAGGAGGAGATGTAAGGATCTTCTGAAGAGAAAAGAAAAAAAACCAAACCTATATTTTGTTTGGAACACTCTGGAAGAATTTACGTAATCATGTTTATGTTGAGAACATTGGTGGTAGAACTTGCGTAGTAGAACAGAATGTGGGGTAAGAAAACATTTCCAAAAGATTCCAGTGTTCAAGGGGCTTCAGTTTTGCACTGTCTGCATCCAAGAAAGGAACACTACTAAAACGTGGAGTGAAGCCTTCACTTTAGTTTAACTTTGTCTTTCATGAGAACCTACCCTTCTACCGACTGCCAAGTGGTACTATTTCATCATTCATAATGATCCTAAAGACATCATGGATGACAGAATAGCTATTACGCAATATTACGAAGGCAACTGTTTACTGAATGAAAGACACAAGTATGTAAAAGAAAATGGAACTTTGATAAGAGCTTATGCACTATGCTTTCTTTCAAGGGATTTCTTAAGGGAATTATTCTAGCCTCTTCTACTGTGAGTTCTTTCTCTGCATCTTAAGCCTATGGATAGCATGACGAGGGGAAGCATGGCAAGGGAGAATCCTTTTGCCAACAGCAGGTATACTTAGCAAAATGGACAATACTTATTTATTCAGAAGCCTTTATAAGCCTACCTCTGTTTTGGATATTTACTTACGGTCAGATTTGAGACCAAAAAAAGTCCTGTTAAAGCTCCAGTATACTTTAAGGTTCTGAAAAGGGACCCTAAATGGTTTCTGTGGTTAGTGAATGAGATAGAAGGCATAGGGAGAGGTGTAAATATAGCCAGAATAGACATAGCTTATAACTGAAGGGAAAGCAGACATCAGGGGAACAAAATCCTCTAGTAATGGCACAAAGCTTTTCATTACTCCTGCATTTTTGTCTAGAGATCTATTGTCAGGGGCTGCACTGGTCATTTGCTATCCTTACTGTTTTTTGTTCGTGTGTTTCTTTGTTTGGTTTGGTTTTGTTTTTTCTTCTGTTTAATTTTGTTTTGGTGCAATATTTTAATGTTTTCTTCCTCAGGTCATTAGAACAGTGAGAGTTTGTTGCTGCTAAGAGTGGAGGCACAGCATTTTACTTGGCCCTTCTGCTGCCTTCATTTAAAGTAGAATGTTTGCTTACTGCCAAGCATCAATGGGAATAAGTAAGCCACCATCGACAGATCACTTAAAGGAGCAGAAACACAGCATTCTGAACATGCACGTTTACAGTTGAATCTCTAAACTACAGGGGATTTTGACCTAAAAAAGAACTATTCCATGTCTTACAGAAGGGTTTGGGTTTAAAACCTGGTGCTTCATGTGGTAAAACATTGTACTTTCTGATAACTACAAGAATAGTAACAGTTTCCTTCATTTCATCAATAACTGCAGTTTAAAAGATTAAATACTTTTTTTAATGAAATTCATCTTCACCTAAGAAGCAGGGAT
Organism: Ceryle rudis; assembly: GCA_033439905.1. NCBI lineage: Eukaryota > Metazoa > Chordata > Aves > Coraciiformes > Cerylidae > Ceryle > Ceryle rudis. The sequence continues at coordinate 120,943 of JAAGNO010008477.1, read as the reverse complement.
TTTTCTACAGGCATACACGGATATGTATTTTTAGTCTCCTTTTAGTATGACTTCCTTACATTGTCTAATTTTGAGCACTTCACCTCAAGTCACTTTTACATCAGTGTAAAACACATGCTGATTGAGATTCACATTTCCAAACTGCAGTTACTTTTTTCATTTGAAACTTTATCTTCTATAGCAAATGCAGCTTTAACCAAAATTTGAGTGCATGTTTTAAAAAGGATGTTCTAAAAAAACCACCAATTACCTGAAGTCTCAAGATGTAGCTGTCATGCCTTCTTATTTAAGTGATGGTGTTGCCCATACAATCAATGCAGGATTTTCACTTACATCACCTGGAAAGAGAACAACCATATTTTCCTTAAACAAAAACCATTATAGTTACTTGAAAAGTAATGTGGCTGTGTATTAACCTGCATGTTAATAATTCAAAATACTAGCTTAAAGAACATTAGGTGCTTTTTTGGACTGTAATACCTGATATAGGTGATGTGTACTGCCTGGTATAAACATGGTCAAGCAAACAAAAGCATGAAGGGTAAATATGTGCTTTTTTTTTTTTTTCCCCTAAAATCCTTGAGTTTGTTGTTTGTTTGGGGTTTTTTTCCTATTATTATTATTTGCAGATAAACTGTGGCCTTAGATTGTTTGCTGCAAAAAAAAGACGACTAGAATGTGTTTCTTAGGAAGCACACGTACCCCTTCAAAGGAGGGGTTAAACCAAGATTAAATTCTGCTCTAACACTTGGCTTAGTGCAGAAATTGATCCTTAAAATAATCACTGTTTGCACAATAATAAGTTCAATATGCAGGGGCTTTGTTTTGATAACTGTGAAACAGTTTAAAAGAGACAAAATAAAAAAAAAAAAAGAAAAAGAAAAAACAACCATGCTGTTTAACACACAGGAACATGATTGTATTTTGTACTAATGAATGAGCCCTATGGGTTCTTTGTTAATAAAAGTGTCAAACCTACCACGTGCTGTTCATCTCTGTTTCTGAGACAAATGGCTGCAATGCCCAGAAACACCTATATTCTACCAACCTGGAACAACACAGAGATCTCCTAATTCTTTTCTGACCAGGGAAGTTTGCCTTCATCTGTTTCTGCTTCAGTTCCCTGAACTATCTGTAACCAAGACTCGGAACAAATGCATCAACTGTGGCCTGCTCCCACCTACAGTTATTAAGTAATACCCAGGACTTAACTGTGGCTATCTTACCCATAATGATTGGAAGTGGCAGGATGTGTGCTCTAATTGGATTTGACATGTCCTGTATTTAATCTTGCAGGATATTTTATTGTGTTTCCTTTAGACAAGATTATCTTTACTGTGGAAGTTCATCGATCTAAATACATCAGAACAACCTTGTAACCATAGTGCAGAATGACTAAAGCAGAGTACCTTGTACCATGGGGAAACGGATAGATAGCAAATCGTACCTACCACACAGCTCACCTAAGCCATAAATGAGGCGATGAAATCTCTGTCAGGGTCCTGCCTTTCAAGGGTTAGAGGAACACCAAACACAACAGTTCATTTCTCCTTCCTGTTTCCACAGCTGAAGGAAGACAGCAAACCTCTCCTTGGAAAATACAGGTGAAGGTGCTGTTCAGGGTCACGTGTTCAAGCACTGGAGCTGGCAAGAAAGGTCGTGACTAGGAAAAGAAAATGCAAAACCTCATTCTAGTCTTAGATTTAAAAGTCTTTTACTAACTGATCCTAAAATGACACTAAGTTCAAAGTAGCAAATTCCACTTGATCCACTATTAAGTTTGATAGAGGACTATTTCTGTCAATAAGCTGTGACTGGTTATTAAAGCATGTTTAATGTTTAAACAAGTAGGAAAGGATGTGCTCTGCCACACAGGGACAGAGCAGGTACTGCAGGCTTGTGTTCACAGCGCTCGTGCTTCTCGTGGTCGTGTGGAAATGCACAATCCACACAGAGTGTAAGGGAGATCATTTAATCAGCTCCTGGGGCATGTTCCAAACTACCAAAATAGTACATTCCATTACCTCACCCACCCACTTTGAACAGCAAAAGGGAACATCTAGCTCATTTTGTGGAACCTCTACTGTATATATATCAGTAAAGAAGCATTTGTACAGTTTGCAGGCAAAGTTGAATTAAGATAATTGCTCTGCTACACCCCAAATTCTCCCCCCCCCCCCCCCCAAGAAGTGCCTGCTTTCTAGTGACATTCTGCTGATTTTTGGCACTCTCCTTAGAGCACTGAATGAGCACAGGGACACAGAAACTGGCTTTCAGACTGCTGCGTTTTCATAAGCTGATTATATAATATGTTAACATCAATATGGGTAGTACAGGCTGCTGCACAAAGCAGATTCGCTAAAGAGCCAATTAGGTCTGTGCTGAACTCATTCACTTTTAAAGATAAAATTTTATATGTGGCATAGACAGGGTGAGAGTCTTGTTCCAAATGACCTGGTGGTCACCATTTCTAAACAACATGGAATTATAGTACACAAAGCTGTACCAGAACATCGCTGCATTATTGGCATTTTAGGACAACTGACAAATAAGAAGTCAAAACAGCATAAAGCACAGCTCTGTGTGGAATGCAAAATGACAACTGGAGTGAGACCTCGCTAGAGTAGCTGCTTATGCCAGCAACATGCTGAGGGCTGCCTTAGTTACACAGGACAGAGTCTGTCTGATTAAGTACAACTGTATTACTGATAAATCTCTGAGCACCCATCCCTTCAAAAGAAAAGAGGAAATGCTTCTTAGTTTTGGCTTGTATTCAACCATCTGCCTGTCTGGAGGGTGGGTAGAACATGAAATGCAACGTGAAATTGGAGCAAGTGCTGGTGCTTGACAGACACCTACAGATAGATCACCTCAATTAATCTGAAGAGTGCAGAGCAGCCCCAAAAGTTTTTATACAGGATATTTCTGATGTCAATGGATGACAGATTTTATTATTATTATTTCTGGCTTCTAATAACAAGTGACTGTTGTCAGGCTAAGGATACCTAAATACATACCATATCAGGATTATTTTTACTTAGCACTCAGCAACTGTGACAGCCTAACAAAAAGCATCACCCAAAGATCAGATCAGCCCTTCTTCTTTAGTTCTAGCCCTGCTCGGTGTCCCAGCCCTCACTGAGCTCTCCCCTCCCCAGTAAAACTGCTCATTGATGCTTCACTTGTAGTGTAAGACTCAGATGGAAGTCTCTAGGCTCACACAGACAGGGAGAGCAGCACAAAGTCTTATTAAATATTAAGCAGGATAAATAGTCCTATTAACTAGAGAGGACAGAGTCATTTGTGCGAGTGTTGTGGGATAGGAGCTGGATGAGTGGGGAAATGGGGTAGGTGTGGAGAGGAGAAGCAGTTGGTGTCAGGCAGAGGACACAGACACAGCAGTAGCAAGAACTCTGGAAACAGATGTAACCTGAACACCAGAACCAACCACACGCCCCCGAATTTTACCGGCAGTGATTGGTTTCAGATGCAGTGACACACAATGTGCACAGAGAGGATGCAGCTACGTAGGCTAAAGCCAGCCAGATATTTTTGGCTCTGAAAAACTCTCATTATTTTACAGCGCCTTGGAACAGCATCAGCTTCCCCATAAACTAGGTGCTGGGCATAGAGAGAGGTGGATTGTCACTGACTGACACAAACAACAACAGGAAGTAGTTGTACCTGCATTTCAGTACCCAGTTGTGTGATATTTATATACACACAAAAAGGTTTTTCCAAAAATGAGGAGCATTTCCTCACACACTTTACTCAGCCCTGCTTCGGGAAAAATCAAATAGTTGGTGTAAGAGGTGATGGTGGGAATGGAAGCAGGGCACCAGGGTAGTATTTTGACTGGAAGGTCTTAAACATGATCGTTGCACATCCAGAAAGATCCCAGGTTTCTGTATAGGCCAGTCCTATTTGATGTCACATCTAGAATCATCACAACATATCAAACCACAGCATGAGGAGAAAGTGATTCTTACTGCTGAACTAATTAGATTAATCAATGCACAAAAGAGAGCACCAGTGACAAAAAGTTACACTTCCATTTAAATAATTTTAACCCTGAAGTGCTTTTCTCCTGCGTCTTAATGTGATGTGACCAATGCATTAGCCTTGACCGATTAGAAAGATACTAAAATGGAAAATATTCTGCTGTCCTGAGTGTAAAATGAGAGTGGAAAGGGAGAAGCGTTAAGCAACAGATTCTCATACTACAGTGCCCTGGAGGAGGAAAGTGCCTGAGAGGGTTTCATGTCCACACAGACCTATCGGGTTTTGCATGCTGTGCACAGGGCTGGTACCACTTGCCCCAACAGTGGCATTTCGGTGTCAGCACTCCCTCCCTCCCTCCCTCCCTCCCTCCCTCCCTCATGCTGGATCTGGTTGTCCCGATGTGTATCTGCCATGCAGCGATCACATCTGCTTAGCACAAGGGAGCAAGATCAGAAAGAAAAGCCGTAACATGAAGGGGCCCTCCTGAGTTGCAGCCGGTTACTCTCCCATCTCACAGCCCAGAGCAGCTGTGCTGTCATCTGCAGGGATGCGAGTGGCACAACCTGCTCCTCTGACCCCCCCCAGGAGTCTTGCACGTCACGGGCAAAGAATTTGAGAGGTCTGTTTGCAGGAGGTGTTAAATAGAAAGGTCCCCAGGAAGGGCAGCTTCGCAGGCTTTTTCTCATGTGATCCCACCTGCCATCACCGGGAGAGGACTTTACACTCATCCAAACAAATTAACAATTCATTTCCAACCCTGACACGAAGATTAACCCTGCCAATTAATTCCTTAATCTCTTGCTGCCGACAAGGCTCACAGTTGCCATGTGGATGCTCGTCCACTGGGGCCTGAAGCAGGGCCATTCTGCCTAATTAATGCTGCATCCAGGATATGCTGTAGCTGATACTCAAACATATTCCAGCTATACAAACCAGAGCAGCAGCTCACACTTCACCGATGCGCCAGACAGTGTTTGATGGATACCCCGAAAAGGGCACAGATTATCTCATTGCTTATGGCAGTTTTTGCTGCCTGAGGGAGACACATGAACCGATACAGAGTCATTTAGCCATTGTATAGTAGAAAATGCTCCTTGGTCGTTTCTACAATAACATCGCAAGTTCAACAGGATTAAAAGGGTTTTTTTTTTTAAGATAATTGTAGGAAATAGTCAAACTGTGTGATGAGGCAGTGCTATGAGAACAGCAGCCTCCAGTTGAAACACGGGGACACGCTGCTGCAGCGGGAAAGGTGTCTACCCAGGTTTCTGGCAGAGAAGTTTCTCTCTTATTTTACAGGTTTCTGTGACAGGGATACAAAGAAAAGCAGAGAAACAAGCTGGCAGTGGGAGCAAACGGCGGGTCTGTAGCCTCAAGAAGAGCTCAGGAGAATTGGTTTGGGACAAGGCACTGAATGCAAAAGATCGACGAGGACAAATTCTCACAGTATGCAGCAGTGGTCAGAAAAACAGCATTTTGTACAATTCCAGTGAGCACCAGGGAAAAAAAAACTCCACGAGACTATGTCAGTTGTCTTCCCCCTGCCTAACATAACTGACAAGATGTTGGGGTTTGGCTCAGGGCTGGAGGGAGAAGGAGCAGCTGCAGTGCATGCGGAGGCTGCTTCGGGAAAGAGAGGTTAGATGCGATCTGGATTGACAGGACTTGGGAAATGTGTGAAGTACAATAAAAAGGGAAAGTGATGCTCAGTAACCTCACTTGCTCTTTGTAAACTAGCTGTAACAAATTGGGTCAATTTTCCTTTGTTTCTGTAGGTTTTGCCATATATAATTAAAAAGACACCGCCCATTAAGGTACTTTACAAAGTTAAGTAATACTCAATAAAATCTATGAATAATTTAAATTAAAGACTACAAAACCTCCCTGGACATAGAAACCAGGAAATTGCAGGTATATAAAATAAGCAAGCAACAAAACCCCCATAATTTAATGCCTGTTACAACTAGTACAGAGGGTGGAACAAGTGAAGGCATCACAGAACTGCAAGGAGCATATGAATTGTTATAAACACAAAAGGTAAATGATGTTTACAGAGGAGTTCTGGGAAGGAGGCAGTCTGATACACTGGACAGGATGTCTGCTCCATGTAGAAGTTGGGTAATGTCTGGTTGGAGGTTTTGTTTGGGGTTTTGTTGTTGTTTTTATGTATTTGGGTCCAATGCTCAATTATAGACTGAACTGCCTTAGCTCAGGAAGGGCCAAGGTCACCTGTAGCAATTGTCAGCCAGGCAGAGCAAAGAATAAAGTCTGGGTTTCCTGCAGACCTCTGCCTACCAGCTCCTAACAAGGTGAGAGAAACATCTGCTCTCTGGGAGTGACGAAAGGAGAAACAACATTTGAGACAAAAATGGTATCTGCCCAATTGGAACAACCAGTCCAACAGCTGTACAGGTACCCATTTCAGAGGTTTTATCATCTTTAGTAGATCCTGTTTGAGACATGCAGCAAAACCAAGAAAGGTTTGAGGACTGGAAGAGGCTGAAGCACAGATCACTATTTACATAGAGGAGGCATCTTCAAAGACACTGTGCTGTGTCACTGGAGAATCGAGTCTTTGTGTCCTCGGGGTTTGTTTCTGCAGGATTTGTCAGAAGGACAAAAAGCTCACGTGATCTTTTGCATGGGCTGTTGCTCATGACGTGGCATTTCACGCACGACTCTTAAGCTGTCCTTGGTTCTTGGCGGCGTTTCCTTTATTACATCACTTGGTTATCATTTCTCGCTAGGATTTGGGGCTTTTGCTGTGTGTGGCAGGGGTTAATTTGCTGCTCTCTACAGGATTATTTGGCAATTTCTTGTTTTCTGAAGTTATCACACTTTCTTCTAAGGAACTCCTGCTATAAATAGCTCTTGAGTGGATGCCAGGTGTGTATTTTTTCCAGGCAAAAGCCCAAACAAAGCAGTGAAACACTTTACTACCAAACATGACACACAGCAGAGTGTACTGCGGCATGGACAGGAGGAGAGGGAGGTAATCTGTTGGTTGTGTCCCACAGGAGTTGGTAGGAAACATGATCCTTGCAATTTATGTTTTAAATTATTTATCAAACGCAACTTTTTCCAAGCCACACCAAACCTTGGCAGAGCTCAGAGTCCTGCTCAAGCCATGTACGTACGTTTTGCCCCCTGTGCTCAGCTGAGCCCTTACCTCACCCCCAGATGTGGCAGGGCACATCTCAGGCTGAATCCACCCCTCACCTCACCCCAGCTTAACACAGAGCAGCTCCATGAGAACTCAGCCTCCCACTTCTGCTCAGTCTTCAACCAGCAACCATAGCAATCATTTGCATCTCCTGTCATTAAGCGTTCTGTTTGATCACAGCCAAGCAGCCCTTAAGGGGGTCTGGCACAGAGTTGCAATCCAGGCATGTTGGGGAAGATGACTTCAAGGCTATTCAGAGAGGATTCCTGTGCCTGCAACTGCTCACAGTTCAAGGGGATCCCCCCTCTGCCTGCAACAAACACTGTTAAACACCTGCCACCAGAAAAGTTTGCTTTGGGAGGGGAAAAGCAGAAAAGCAAACAGCCTGCCAAGAAGTTCAACAACATCCACCTTGGCCTGGGATGTTTTAATTTAATTCAGGATGGCAATTCAGGATGGACCAGCCTTGGCTCTTCAGCATCTGTTCTTCCTCTCCCCCACTCACGCTCTCCATCCATTTACAGCGGTGCCATCACCCACAGGCATGAGCAGGCAGCAATCCCTCCCACTCCTTCAACTGCACCTCAGCTACTCCCTTCTTCCCAGGCAACTGCACAACTGCTGTCACTTTGGCTACATCACAGCTACAACCCCTCAGCAAAGACCGACTATTCTATTGCCAGCCCTCAGCTGTTCAATCCTTCCCTTTCCCCTCACACCTCAATTTCATTGATCTTAAAATCCCTGCACAGAGCAAGGGGTGGCAAATGAGGAGAAGGAAGGCAGGGAACAAGGCTTCCTGTGCTCGCAACACAAGCACGTTGCTGTCTCCACTCTCTTTGCCAGCTCAACTCATGTGAGCCAACGGCTGAATTAAATTAATAAGGCTGTGTCCCAGCCTCTGCTACGCTAAGTGAGAAGCAATCTTGCCATGGCTGGCACACGTTCCTGGCTCTCTGGCAGACAGAGCTGGCGGGAGGCAGTGCAGGATGCCAGGAGATGCCCCTTCTTGGGCTTTCCACCACTCCAGCAGCAGCAGCGCAGCCCTTCTGCCTGGGGTCTGGCACCAGGACACGCAGCTCGTACACTGTGGTGACTGCTACTGTGCCAACACTTGTTTGAATAATGATATTTCCAAGCTGACACCAGCAGAGATGTTTGAATTTTGCTCCCATGTACCTCAGGAGTGTTTTCTTTTAATTGATCTCACAGTCTGGGATTTTCCTAAAATACTTAATGGTTTCATGGCCTTGCTTCCAGGAGAACTTTTGTTCCCTTAAAACAGATTTCAGTGCAGAGTAATTAATGTGTCACTTGTTCTCCTGAACATCTCAGGCTTTCTGGGCTCTAGAAATCCAGATGCTGGTTTTCCCACTCTCATTCCTTGGCATTCTTTTCCTGCTCTCATCTCTTGGCAATGAAATGAAACTCATTTGCAAGAAAATCTACTGCAGACTTTGTTGTCTTCAGCTGAGTGGAAACTCCCAGTTCCTGTTGCTTAGGTACATTTGTGGTTTCTGGCATGTCCCTAACAGGTACGAAACCTGTACAACTGCTGAATCATGAGCTGTGCAGGGACTGACGCAACACACCACGTAGTCAACTTTCAGAGATGGCCTTTGGGTGAAAATTCACTGGGAGGAGGGAGAGGTGAACACCGAATACCTCCGCGGGGATGCGGGGGCAGAGGTGTGGGCCACAGCTCAGCGGCAGCTGGGAAGATGTGGCCCTAACCAGAAAGGGGTGTGTGGGTCCCGTGGCTCAGCCCATGGAGGATCGGGCAGAGCTCCTAGGGAGGACACTCCTTTGTGATGCTGCTCTTTCCCCGTGCGATGGCTGTAAGTGGGGGAAACGGCGTCACGCCTGCCTAAAGGCCAACTGCAAGGATGATGCCACTCCTGCTTACCCACGTATACATGTCCCATTTACCTCCCCCCACACACTGCAGCTCACTTCTAGCAAATTATTAAGAAATATAATTAGAAATGCTCTCTACGAAGGAAAAAGACAAGGTGAGCAATGTTTAGTCCTCAGCAAAGACACACCTGGAGAAAATCTGGGTTTCTGCATCAATTTAAGGTTGGACTCGATAATCTTAAAGATCTTTTCCAACTTAAATGATTCTATAAATTCTCTAGTAACTGAAAGGACCCCCTCCATGGAAAGCATCTGAAGTCAACAGCTGGAAGTCTGAGTTGCTGCTCTCTCTCTGTCTTTTAAAGCAGAAAAGAAGAAATTGCTCCAGCCATTGCTCCATTACTGGGCAGTAAGGAAACCCACTGGGCAGCTCCTGCTCAGAGACACACACAGAGATACTCTTGGATGAGCAAGGCTGCTGTCTTATGAGAGGATGGAGGTGCAGTACAAAACAATCAGCACCATAAAAACTTCCTGGCCACGGTGATCTGTTGGTAAAGGACCGCAAGTATGTGGTGGAGTTTGCATTGGTATAACGAGGCAGCCAAGTAAACTTACGCTGTGTTAGTCATGACCAGAGCAGTCACAGCCTATTGTAACATAACCAGAATTCATTAGGTGCTTCCCCATCATCCACATGAGTAATAATAATAACAACAATTAATACTTCAAACATGAACAAGTTCGTCCTGCTCTTTTAAAAGCAAAAACATTGCTGCCCTTATTTTAAGGATGGGAACCTGAGATAAGCAAGGAGGGTGACCTAATCATTGTTATTCTTTGGAATGCACGATCACTTACGGTGTTTTGGCGCCTGGATCATTTAGGTAATTATTTTTGTGATCCACCCATAAGTAGAACAGCAGAGACAAAGATTTGGAAATGGGGAACAGACGTAAGACCATGCTGCTCTATAGGATGATACTGGATACTCTTCTCATTACCTCTGACAGGAGGTATCAGATACAGGAGTTCTGGGGCAGAAAAGCAGATTAGGATAGGTGAATGCATCCTTAGATCTTGGCTCCAGACCTAATGAGCACCACAAGATCCATGCGCATTTTTTGTGCTACCCTAAAGCTCTTGATGTCAGGGAAAGACACAAAAAGGGGGCAAATATTTTGAAGTCTCTCTGGAATTCAGTCTCTTGGGTCCAGAACAAGACCTGGTATCACTAGAGCTGGATTCAACATGCTCTGGAAAGGACAGAGGGCCACCCATCTCTGCTCTCACAACCGGCATGTGAAAACATGTCCCACCAGGCAGGGTCAAGGCAATAATTCTCAATCACTCTGTAGTTTTAGTAAGCCTGTCCTGGGAAACTCTCCAAATACTGCTTATATCCTGCTTCTTCTACTCAATTCACCAAGCATACAAGTCTGCTACCACTTTATCTACCTCACAGTTGTTTATTTCAGGTAGAGGAAACTTCTGCTTTTAACTTCAGACACCCAAACTCAATCCCTTTATAAGAACAAAAGTTTAAACTTTTATACCAAAATCTCCAAACACTCGATAAGCACTACAGCAAATCGTCATAATACACATCCATCCGAGCCAGGCTACAACCTGTATGTATCAGAGTAATTTTCCTGAAGGATGCAGAAGTCAGTGGACTCCTAAATCCCTGTCTTGCTCTCTGGACTCCTAAATCCCCTGTACAGCTCTGAAGCACCAGAACGGGGCAGGGCACAGGTCAGGAGCTGCACTAGTTTCTGTGTAGCAAAGAAACCATTTTGCCCTGTGCCTACATCAGTCACATTTCAGTAATGCTGGAGGCTGCCGAGCTGGAGAAAACCACAGTGAAGGAGGTACTTGGAAAGCTCTTAAACCAACTTATTCCTGACTCTGCTGGAAAGACGATTGCCCCTCACCACACCCAGACCTACATGAAGGTCCTGCTAGTGGGACAGGTTGCAGTTTATAGGGATGTGTCTCACATGAGCAGTTTCATCCTCATGCTAAGCTCTGTCACAGCAGAGACCTTTGATGCTGGTGTATGACAGGGAGAGACAGGCAACAGTTCATGGGAAGATCCACCCTCTCCCAGCCTGCAACTTTTCCCATTGACGCCTATGCCCTTATTTCAGCCTCAGGCTTGGCAGGCAGGTAGATAACTGCTTGGTTATCTAAATAGGTGGCACAGGCAGCAGAATGACTGACTTTGGCACATGCCTTTCCAAGATCTGTGCAATCACATACACGAGTTTTCAAAGCCCTTGGATTTTGCAAAATTTTGCCAAGCTGCAAGATGCCTTTGAGACCACAGACCTTGAAGAATCAGCTCAACCATGTCCCTGTTTCTTGCTTGCTGACAAAAAAAACCGCTAAACCTAAAACGTCACCTCTCTCATCCACATACATGTTGAACTGTGGAAGAAACAGGCTGTTTTCTTCATCTCCCTGCCCTGGTAACCAAACTGACAGATGTTGAGGAGGATCATGTGCTTTCTTGCAGGTTGGAACTGGTGGACAGAGCGAGGGAGGATGGTGGAATTTCAGATTTGGTTTGGACATGCAGTCTAGCAATGCCAAGTAACGAAATCTCATTGGGTTTGAGCAATGAACACATCTGACAGGGAGCCATGAGAGAGGGAAACCCCAAAGGGAATTGGGAACAAATCCAACTCCATCACACTCAAGCAGATCTTTTCCAGAATCCAACAAGTCAAATCATTGGTTCAAAAGCTATTCCTATGCTGACCCCCAACCCACTACACTGCCAGTGTTGTGATTCGTCCCACTGTGTTTTTCTGACATTGCCAGTCACTCTGAAGCAAAAGTGGGTGGTAATGACTATGTCAGACTGCAACATCCTTCCAAGGTTGGGAGCCCACATGTCTGGCATATCCCCAGAGCATTACCAACCTCACCTAGTTCCCAGGAAAGATCTTCTGATGGAATGGCTCTTTCCACCACATTCGGGTCCTATACTCAGGAAAAGACCGTTGTACCTCCCTCCTTTCTGTTTTCTCTCTTTCCAGACTACAGTCTAGTAAGGGTTTGGACAGCAGGGAGAAGTACAGCACTTCATAAAGGAGAGTGTAAACATCTTCCACCCCTAAACCCATGCCAGCTCCCAGCTTGACACTGTTCACCTTGTCCAGCTATGTCTGATGGCTGACTTAACCATAACTTCCATCAGACACGTTCTAACCAATGTTTTTGGGGGGTTTTCTATTTCAAGCTTCACTCAGAAACAGTCCATTCTTTGCAGAACTGCTGATAAAGGGGTCAACCGAACCCTGCCAGCATCCAGATGACAAAGTATTAATTTAATGCACAAACAGTTATCGCTGCATTGCAGCAGCCTACAAAGCCCCCTTTTCTCCGCAGCAGCTCTGGCCCACAACAGACCTCTCTGCTCAACTCCTGCACTGGGTTTCGTACAGCAGGAGGCTGTTAATCATCTCTGCCCTGCGCACGCATGACCTGGTTGGCCTTACTTTGGAAACCAGCTGAATCAAGCTGTGGTTTTGCCATGTAAGTGATATAAAAGAGCAGCCCTGCGCAGCAGACTCTGATGGATCAGATTGAAATAGCAAACTAATGCTGGTCTATCCAGGCCACTAAGAATCAGAAATCAGATTAGGAAGAAGTCACTTGCTTCACTGTCCTCCAAGCAGGCATTACCCAGGGGATAGAATGGAAGTGGAAAGACTATTAGAAGTGAAATGCCCAAACGACGCTAAAACACAGGGTGAAGTCTCCACTACGGTACGTTGTGCAAAGGGGACATTGTTGGGTGACGACTGAGAGCAGCAACCTTTAATTACCTCCAAATAAGACACCTCCATTGCTCACTTCAGGTACTGGAGGAGGCAAGGGTGAGATACTGCACTAAATAATGATGGAGCTGTGGAAGGGTGGGAAGGAAAGAGAGGCGTTCTTGAAAATGATGTACCTCTTGCAAATGAAAAGGGGTTTTCTTCTGAGTTAAAAGATGACTGACATTTTCTTCCTGTTCTGCAAGATGCCGGATTGTTTTGCTCCTTACTTGAAGATGATATTAATCATCCAATAAAGACACAGGAAGGGCAAGAACACACTGCAAAGAATGCCATGCTAGCATGGAAAGTGTGTTGTGAAGTTCAGATCGCACTGTCCGTGAGACAGGAGCTACCTGTATTTCTTATTTTTGTACAGCATCTTGCACATGGGATCCTTAGTCCCAAGCAGGGAATAATCCTGAGGTCCCAAGTACAGTGGTAGGATCTTACCCTACACAGAAATGTTCTTAAGCCAAAACTGTTTCTGGATGTGACCACCCAGACAAATCCAACCCTACTGCAGGCAGAAAAAGGGTTGAAGTTTTCTGGAAGAGTGAGTGGCCTGGAGAGAGAGAAAAATGTGTCTGAGGCAGCCATCTGGGTAATAAAAGTAGTGACCACAACCATAAACTGGATGGGAACCTCCAAAAGCAGGAGTTAACCTGCAAAACAGCCCATGCATGAGAGAAGGAACCACCATAATGCTCCAGCACAGCCTTTCTGCCCCAGGCATCCCACTGATGGGACATCAGCAGGTGACTTTCTGGGGACACAGGTCCCTGGGACCAATGTCCCAGTGGTCTACATGAGATGATGGGACACTGTTATGGTGTATATAGCTCTGGAGAGGGGACAGGCCAGTGAGCTCACCTCCATGATATTTTTAGCCCAGTAAATATCTATAAAATTCCTCTATAGAAACACATATGAAGGGCATTTGGCACTAGGTAAGATTACACACTCATCCACTGCTACTGCTCTTTAAAGACAAGCTTTTCATTCCCAGATCACAATGAAAATAGTTTCCTAACATCCCTGAGATGGCTGGAAAAGGTTTTAGTTTATATGAGTGTGTGTATATATATATATGCCTGTGTTTGTATAACTGTGGGTCCCTAGGGGAACCTGGAAACCTACCCAAGCAGTGAAGCCTCTGATACTATGCAAGCTTGAACCTCTTTTCCTGTTCTAAAAAAGGATGTTAATTAAAAAAAAAAAAAAAAGAAAAAAAAAAGGAAGTTGGTTTTGGTGGTTTAGGGGCTTTTGTCCCACAACCCTTAACTGCCCCAAAATGTTCAAACAGCTGATTAACAAAAAGTGAAAACATGTCAGAAAAGTTCAGAAGATATCTATTTAAATAGTACAGAATCCAAACGTCCAATCTTTGCAATTCTGAGTGTCAAGATCACCCTCCTGCAGGTTCAGCCCACAGCTAATGTGACTCTGCTCCCAGCCCTGCTTGCCAGGAGACTCATATCCATGATTCAGAGGTGTGAGGATCACCCACAGCACCCTGTTCAGAATAGAAATTATCTCCCTGCAGAAGGGCCTTTGCTGTGCCCTTCTATCAGATAATAAGAAAACCCTCATCTTCACTGGTTGTTGGTTGATCAGCCCCAGATGACAGCATGAGGACATGAGGAGCTGGGGTATTAGATGGTCCAGTTTAGCACCCAGCCATCCTGGTGGGCAGCAGCCTCAGGTCAGAAAGCATCAGGAGAAACAGACTGAGTCCCAGTCAAACTCAACAGTGCTCACTGTATATAGACAGGAGTACTCCAAAAAAGTCTGAAAACCAGCTGAACTGGCAAAGCTTTCCTCCCTTTACTATCAGCTATACTTCATCTTCGGGTACCAGGAGACCACAAAGCTAATGACTGGAGGGAATAAACCCAAGTTTTTGATGAAAATCCAATCCTATTATTTTCCAGCTTGTGGAACAGAGACAAAACAACATTTAAGTGTCTGTCGTTTTCTACTGACCTTTGAACAGAAAGGTTCTGACAGCCCTTGTTTGTGTTTCCATCGGCAATGGGCTGTTTCACAGCTTGCCGGCTGTGCGTGTGCTGCAAACGTGCTGAAGCGTATGTGAGCCCACAGAGGTTTCGGTTTTTGCAGCCATCTGAATCCTAAAGCAGTTCAAATATCATTTAACTCTCTGTCGTGTTAATGCTTTGAGAGTCACACAGGCCAGCTGAGAAGACATAAAATATTTCACGGGCTGCAATGGTCGTTGCTCTGTGCAAAGCAAAGCAGTCCAGTCCCTTCTGGTCCCACAGAGCTTAGAGTATGAACCCAGCAGGATTAACCCTCCCAAGTGAAAGATCAGAGAGTCAATGGTGCTTTCTGCAAGTGCCAAACACACCTTTGAAAAACAAGAAATGTACCCCAAGTAATTAAAACTGCATATCATCATTACTAATTGCAATCAGCTGAAATGACAAGGACCTGACAGAGCAGTATAATGACCAGTCAGTCTCCCAGAGCTGACAGTGTTCAATGCTAAGCATTTTCTAACTGGCTGAAAATACTGAGATGATGTGAAATTTAGAAATAATACTGCTTGGTGGAAAAGTTGGTTTGAATTTAGATACAGTTTAACAGAATAATATTTTGTAGAACATTTTTCAAAATAGTCTAAGTTTTATCAAATATAATCCTAGAGAATCCTTAGTTACGTCTTAAATTCTACTTAGCATTTATAATTATTCTGTTAAAAAAAAAAACAAAACCCAAACAAACAAAACCTAAAATAAAAAAGCCAACTAGAGCCATTGTGTGGTGGCGGTGGCTGTTTTTGTGAGCCTTGGTGCATTGCTGGCTGTAGTGGTAACTGAG
>JAAGNO010008477.1:77591-105153 GCA_033439905.1 Ceryle rudis | reverse complement strand
AAACAAACAAAACCCAAACAAATGAACAAAAAAAAAAAAAAAAAAAACCAAACCACACACACACAAAAAACCAACCCAATAAACAGCAGAACATCTTCTATGTTAAATAGTGTTAAAATAAAAATGAGCCTCTGATGTTAAACAATTTTATTACATTCTCCTGGAAGAAGAATTTCAATCTCTGGTCCTATGCTACTTTGAACTGGCAAGTGGCTTTTCTTAACCTCCTCTGTGACACTGCAGTAACTCAAGGCTTTGTGAAAAAAGAGCTCGTATAAAAAGGAAAAAGAACCCCACCAAAACCCACAATGAGACTCGGAGATGTAGAAACCCACAAGCGTTCACATCAGCCTCACATCTCAAGGATGCCCTGTTCATTCATCCTGCCTGTGTGTGTGGCTGCACCCCAGCCACGCTCCCAGCCACACAGCCCCGTGGCCCCTGACACGCCGGCTGCGAGGCCCCATGGTGACACAGCTCCCCAGAACCCGGGAACTTCATGGATTTCATACAAGCTTGTAGAGAGTGTCTACAGCAGTGACTGTGGCACTTGAAGTGAAAGGGGAACCAAAGATGGGTTTTGGAGAAAAGAATTTCCTTCTTGCAAGTCACATCTGTAAGGTTTAGGTTACCTCACAGAAAAAAACTTTCTGGGCAATACCTCAGCAGGCCCAGCAAGACAACTATTTCATGAACTGTAAATAGAAGCATGATTTCTGGGAAATTCAAAGTTTTCACTCCTGGAGAGAGCTAAGATATATCAGATGCACCCACAGCAGCACAGTGTGAATCCTGTCCCTTCCAAGCCCAGTGGCTGCTTTGAGATACCACCATCTAAGCTCAGATGGCATCCCAGAAACATTAATGTGAGTAAGCACTGCCTCAAATAAAGCAGACCAAAGACATGGAAGGGACTCTCCATGGGAAACCTGCAGCTCCAATCCTACCAACTACCCCAGCCACTCTCAGCTCTTTCTGGGGCTCCTAATTCCAGCAGGAACAGCAATTGCAACATTCCTTCACAGACTGAACGTCTCATCCTTCTGATACAGCCTTTGAAGCCACAACCCTTATCCATACTCTTCACCCTACCTATGTAGGAAACTCACAGAGACTTCAGGCTTCCCTCAGAAGTCCGGTGGAAATGAGGTGCCTGCTTCAAATGCAGAGGTTTCTACTCAGCAGAGATGCATACTGGGGTTACTGCAACTTTAAGGTCACAAAACAGCAACTGTGAAAAACTGTCCCCAGACTACTCTTATGAAGCTGGAAGCTTGTCGCTAGCCCTGCGGCTCTTACACAGGGTATTTTCTAGGTTTATTTACCTTCCTTCCCTCTGCCCCCAGCTCTGAAGTATTTTCTTCAAACTCCCGAGACACTCATCCAATGTGTCAAAGAATGAATCTTGTTCCTGGTGGCCTGTGGATCATTTTTCATCACATTCAGTGGGGCAACGCAGGGCAGATGCCTAGTGATTTGAATTACAGTTCAGACACACTAATCAGTCTGATCTGTGAAGAAACTCCTGGTCTTTCAAAACATTCACATGGTTTCCACGAGCAGATTATATTGCAACAGGACTATGTGGTTTTGTATTTCTTCATACTATGACACTGCCGGAAAAAAAACACATTTCATGACCTCAGGACAATGGCAGGGGGGGAAGATTAAAAAAAGCTACAATAAACAAATGACATCCTCCCCCCCATCTGTTTTAGGCTTCTCCTGCCCCCTTTTTAACTCCCAGTACTTGCACTTGGATATGCTCATGTCTCTTAGAGCTTAGAGGCTGCAACACCAGGCAAGCAATTTGGTAGAGGCTCATTTGCAACCTGAATACCTATCCAGCTCTCAGTGGACATGAAGACCATTGCCCAGAATCACCACTGACCCTTGTAACCGGCTGCTATACACATGCTCAAGAAAAAAAAGAGACCAGCTCTACCACTGCAAGATATCTAGAAAGCCAGAAGCAATCTTCCTCTTCACGCTTATTGGCACCAAACAAGACGGAGGTACATTAAATGTGGATTTTTATTTTTTTTTCCTTTTTTTTTTGTTCCAGTAGAGAGACTGCCTAGTGAAAGCAGAAGCTTCTCAGCACAGCAGCAATCAAGGGCTCTCATCCAGGCTGTGTTGCTTTGACCACATTTTGCCCCAAGCCAAGGCTGGAAGGTCACAGCACATTTTATGCTTTGCATGAATTTTGAACAGCAGCACACAAGTCCAGATAGCTCCAGCTTTCATTCACGAGAGCTGGCTCACCAGCCACAGCCCCAAATAAGCCTGCAAAGTTATACACCTCCATACCTATATGCTGGAAGTCCCACAACTATATGTTTGTCACATGGAAATGGGTTTGTTTATGGCTTCATAGGCAAAGACCAGACTTAGAGGCAGGGCCGGAGTGAGGAACAGAAGTAGTCAGTAGATCCTGAGAGTAGTACACGTCCTGCCCTGGAGCAGTTGACTCTCACCCATTCTGTAGCACAGTACAGTGGCAAGGAAGAGTCACTTTAGAATTTTCATATGGCATTTAAGACAGTCTTTCCTCACAACATAAATGGGATTTTGTGTTCCAAAAATATGTCAGTGAAATATTTCTGCCAGTTCATCTCCTGTTCTTGATGTAGGAAGATGTCATAGGCTCATTTCCTGACAACGCATGCTTAAAACAGACCAGGAAACCAGCAGATTTCTCCTTTTGGTTATATCTGTAGGAAAGATATTTCTTTATTGTCATCACTGTGTTTTCCAACACAACTGGTTTAGAAACCAGGGCATGTAGCTCCTTCAGACACTGTAGGCAGGTGAGCACCACAAGACAACTGAGATGCTTCAGGAATCTTGTGTGTTTGGACTCTCAGAGAGCTACGTTCCTGAGGCACTATTGGGCAGTTTACCCACGATTAGTGAGCCCTTGTTGGAATATCGTCAGCACGTCTTGAACCAGACACTGGGACTAAACCAAATTGTCAGAAAAAGAAGGAAAGGGAACCAGTTCATGGAGCACACTGAGTATCAGAGAGGGAATGAGACCCAGCAGGAAGATGTGATGGGTATAGGAAAAAACGGAGAGGGATGAGGAGAGAAAACACAGCCCTGTGCAGTCTTACTCAAAAATATAATCCTTACTTGCCTGAGAAAAGGATTCAAACTTGCTAACTGCATGAGGATTAGAAGTAGGCTTCCAAGCTTTCCTTTACATAGAGTTATTAACATGTAGCATTATTTCCACATTGTACTGAGACTATTGTGCTTTTTCCCAAAGCATTCTGGACGATCAGTAAAACTTTGGATGCAAAAGCATGGAAACAATCTACTTTGGTTTTCCTTTCCATAAGATGTCCAGTCCAGTCCTCCAATCCTAACTAATGACCTAGATTCCTTGGAAAAGAAATTTAATCACTCTCAGGGAGCTGAACAGATCACAATATTTGCTCTCTGATCCAGTCACAAAGACGTCATCAAGCTTACAGCATGCTGACTTCTCATGACTAATCTGCACAGAAATATCATCCAGGAAGCTCTTTACAGAAAACGGGAAAGTGCAAATACTATGCTCAGGTTTTCAGCTAAATGGGCATGTGATGCTATATTTTAATTCACTGTTAAATGTCCTAGCCAGAAATCTCATGTGGCAGCTGGTCCAGAGAATTCTGTAATATGATAATTAAATGTCTGCCTATAAACAAGTGTTTGTATTACAAGTTCTTTCCCATGGCATTTAACTAGGCAGCAGGAATCAGAGGCAGGCACAGAAGCAGTTTTTCTTGGGTCTAAGCAAGTCTCCTGTTCTATCCCAAGAGAAATACAATGGCAATATGTGATCTTTCCCCAGCAGTGTTGCTCAGCACAGTCCTAGCAATAAAAATAATTAGATCTCTTACATTTGTACAGTATATGTATCTTTTATTCCAAAGAATTCTCAGAGCTATTTACTAACTACATATCTGTCTCAGCATTTGAGATTGCTGCTGTATCACATGGGTTGTGGTTCAACCCCAGCCAGCAACTAAGCTCCACGCATCCGCTCACTCACTCCCCCTGCCCAGTGGGATGGGGGAGAGAACTGGGCAGGGCGGAGGGCAGTAAATCTCATGGAATGAGATAAAGACAGTTTAATATGTCAGAAAATGAAGGAAATTACTAAAATTATAATAATAATAAAAGAATTAGAATATACAAAACAAGTCACACAGGATGCAATTTCTCACCACTCACTGACTGATGCTCAGTGAGTTCCTGAGCAGCAACCCCCATCCAGCATTCCCTCCAGTTTATATACTAGGTATATATGGTGTGGAACATTCCTTTGGCCCATTGGTCAGCTGTCCTGGCTGTGTCTTTTCCCAACTTCTTGTGCCCTTCAGCCTTCTCACTGGCTGGACTTCAGAAGCAGCAAAGTCCTTGACTTAGTATAAGCACTACTTAGCAACAATTAAAAACATCAGTGTGTTATCAACTTTTTTCTCATGTTAAACCCAAAACACAGCAATGTACCAGCTACTAGGAAAAAATTAACTCTATCCCAGCCCAAACTAGGACAACAGATCGATTGCAACAGCCAAGTCTCATGTGGACATTATAGGGTCTCTGGCTCTTTTTTTGCAAAGACTGGTACCAAAGCCTCTGACAGGAGGAAAAAATTCCCATGCCATTAAATCCAGCCACTTCTGAAAGACAGCTGTGTACAGAAACACAGGAGTCCAGAACAGATCATGAGAAAAAGTGCCACAGCCAGCTGAAAGCATGTGTGGAATTCAGGTGGCTGGGATACTACCTCCAAGGAGATGTCCACATTAGAGCCTTGATCCAAGAAATGCTCCCTGCTCTTGTAATACACACCAGCCAAAGGCTTGCACAGGAACACCAGCAATTTTTCATTCTGTAGGTACTGAAAGGTTGGGATAAACCTGAAAGCTAAAAGCAGTAATACAGGGACTCTGGCTGGTGGCTCTTACGGTGTCTTTCCTCTATTACTTCCACAGACTTCCTCCCGTGCATGCAGCACCCAGACACCATGGGCTGGACACTACTCCCAGGCTATTAAACCCTGTCCAAAACAGCAGAGCCGAGGATCCAAACAGCTCCTTGCAATTCCCCCTCCTGGCTGGCTGATCTGGTGTTGAGCCCGAGCTGACCCAGACGAGCAATGTACTTGTGCTCACATAACCTCTCCTGTGAGCTAACAAACCCTGACAGATAGTAGCACATTGACTGGGTATAACTCAGATAACCAGAGGCCTGACTCTGATCTATCGACACCAGTCTTACCCCAGCATAGTGCCACTGATTTCTGTTGAAACACTGCCAAGGTTAGGCAGATTCAGGAGAGTCCAGATGTAATTTCGCCTACTGAAAGCAGGACTACATTTTAAGTGAGAACAGATTTAATTAGTGCTATTTTAACATGATGAGTTGAAGAATTAGGAAAGGGGGGAAATAAAGACAGAGCCCCAACAGCTATAAATTAAAATCTCCCCACTGCAAGCTTAAAAATGCGTGAGAGTTGAGGAAGGAAAGAGAAATTAGTAAAGAGAAATAATGTCTCTCCTAACAAGATAATGCAGGGTTTGGGAAATAAAACCAAATAGAAAAAGCCTGGAGTTAAGAACCCTGCTGCTTAAAAGCAGCACTGAATTCCCATCACTGCAGGTTATAATGGAGTTGTTCTGCTTTGCTTTGTATTTAACATTCTACATTTCACTCCTGTTCACAGACCTCTGCGGAAAGCCAAGTTTTGATGTGGGATTACAGTGCAATGGCTGATGACCACATTAGCCATCTGGTCTCTTGCAGGTCTGAGCACAAGTCCAGGTCTTTCTCAGCCAAGAGTTGTTGGCTAAATGAAGTGACATTTCTGATTTGCGTGTCAAACTGTTTCCACTACTGCATGCACGTGAGCGTAGCTGAGGTGTGCTGCTTAGCATGGTTCATCTGCATTCAAGGTCTGCAGGAAGAAGACTTCCAGCCGAGACCAGCCACTAATGCCTCACCTGGCAGAGCTGCCACCCATGGCCTAGGCAGCACTTGCCAAGTTCAGACAAGGCTTATGATGAATGAAGAACACACGCAACAAGTCTAGCCACAGCTAAACAGACTCAAACACCTGGCCAGGAGCCAGCAGATGCAACACCACACGTTTTACAACATACAGGGAGAGGGAGTATGATTGTGTATCTCCAGCGACAGACCAGGCTCAGCATCTTTGGTCTGTTGTTTATGGGAAACCTGGTCTGCCCAAGGTTCATGCTCCAAAGAACTAAATATCCACCGACATAAACTCCAAATGATACCTGAAATTAGACCGAAACACGTTCTAGTAATTGGCAACAGGCAAGAACTTTTATCTGCTTTAAATCAGAGCAGAGTAGAACGAAGCAGTTCCAGGCAGATTTGCTATGTAGTGGAAATGCCTTAAATGCCCAGAGGAGCAGAGTATAAAAATGGAAACAGCCCAATCTAAAGTTTCTGACGTCAGAGGGGCTGTTTCCTCCAGCCTCAGCCAGCTCTAATAAAAATCCACTGAGAAGTTCCAGAAGAAGCATTTACTTCGGAGTCCAAAAGTCTTATTCAGTGTCTGCTATAAAAACAATTTTGAGAACTTATTTATTGGAGCTGCTGGAAATCCTGGTGCTCTTCCTGGTGCCTCCTGTCGCTACAGACAGACCCACAGCCAACAGATGACTGCCTGACCAGTAACCAGCCATCAGCTGTGCACTTGCTCTCAGTCCCCTGCTTGTGGGTTAAAAGCAGCAAAAGAAATGAATAAAGGGCATCTCCTGGAGGCTGCAATAATATTTTCTTCCTTTCATAACTAGGGTAGGTAAATCCCACACTCAAGGGCTACTTCTGTTGTATCACATCGCTCTCCAAAGCTTCACAGTCCCCCACAGGTTTCTCTGCACAGTCCCAGGCAGATTTGGTGACATGAGGGCTGCTATGTCTCACAGCTCTCCCTAACTATTCAACACAATCCTGGATTTTTTTTCTCATCTTCACATCCCCAGTCCTTCTCCAAAAGACTCATCTTGCTTACATCTGACTCAGGTCTGGACATTTTCCTCCCCACCCAAGGGAAGGATACCCACTGGGGGACAGATGAGCTATTTGATGGCCTCCTGACATTTTTGTAAGGTATGTGAAAGGTGAAAAAGTAAATAAGCTCATCCTGCATGTGGGGACTGCCTGTTTCTCTCTGTGGTGCCTTCCACTATGTCTTTAGAGAAGGAGACTGGCTGACTGCAGACCCTGCACCAGGCGAGGCATTCCCTGCAGAGCACACGTGTACGCACACCCAGCCTGTGCCGTGCCCGCAGTCCTCAACAAGAAATCAGGCCAACTTCCAGAGTATTTATAGATCTTGAAAAAGAGCCAGAGCCCTCTCTCCAAGAGGATGCACAATTTAACATTGTACAAAGTCATTAAGCCTCACAACACTGGTAACAGGGCGCGTGAGCAGCCCACCAGACTTCAGTAGATTAGTCCACATACTTGCAGGCTCACTGAAATACCCCTGCAATCCATTAGAAATGCCAAACAAAACAATTGCTGACCACGGTACAGACATAAATGTACTCTTAAAGTTTAACATAGACCTTTGCTGACAGCAAAGACGTTTGATGGTAGACATGAATTTGCATTTTTACATCACACAGCAGTTCTTCGCTCCTTCCTTTAACAGAGGGAAATATTTTACAGTTTCTCATTTTTATTTTATATTTTTACCCCATTTTGAAGAAACCCCAGGTTTTAGCCCTCCCCCACATGCTATCCCATGTTCAGAAGACCTTTGCAAACAGCTCCTGCTGTTAATGTGGATGAGGTTGGTGGTCTAAATTAAAACAGTTCTCTTGTACCCTTGAACTTTCTTTAGCCTGTCTGATGGAGGAGATTAAGGCAATGCAAGAGGAAGTAAAAGTTCACAAAGGGATGATTTGTCAAGGGATTTCCACAGGTTAGCTTTTATTTAAAGCTTTCTCAATCATCTTATCTTACTGGGCTTTAAAACTGGAACAGTCACCTTGGCGCCTACATCTATTCCCTGAAGTGTAGTTATAAAAATGGCTGGGGAGGCCACTTGAGTTACCAGGACACTGACAGCCATCTGCTATGCTAACGAAGGCAGATAATCAGCAGGCAGTTGAGGCAGCCATCACAACCAGGGTGAAAGAAAGTCTATGCACTACATCCCTTCTTCCAAGAAGGAACTGGAATCCAGTGGATCCCAATTCTCAGCTTCTCAAAAATAGCTGTATCAATCTCTAGATTGTAAGATAACCTTGAAACACAGTTAACCATAACTTGGTTTTGACAAGAGCCTGAGTTATAAGCTCCAAACCCTGAATTGCCTTAAGCCCCTTTGCAGCAGAGCCGCACCCTGACACACGGGACTCAATGTGCAGCAAGACAGGTGATTTTTAAATTCTGACCAAGGATGTCAGTGCCTAGTGTTATTTTCACTCTGTTTCCCTGCTTATTTCCCACACATATCTTTCTATAAGGTCTGAAATTTCTGGATGAAGAGTATTATTTCAGTTCCAAGAAGTATTACTGCTGGCTAAGTTAGTCAGGCCAATGCGCTGGGAGAGTTTCACTGAACTCAGTGGTGCTCTACCAGAGAAGAGCCTGATGGGCAATCTCCCATCTGGGCTTGTAAGTGAAGCCATTCATATGGCTTCATTCAACCAGACCATGGGCATCTAACTTCAGGCCCTATGTTGCATCCTAAAGCCTAGGAGGACCTTTGGGAGCAACTGACAAGCAGTTTCCAAAGCCTACCAGCACAAGAAGGCTCACTGGGAGCAATTTCTGTGTGGACCATAAGCACTATAAGAAATGTGATTTGTTCTTTTCCTTTAGCATCCTTACTGCAGTCTTAGCAAACTGCATTTCAATGCTGCCCACTACTGCTTTAACAAAAACAAGCTCTTTTAATTAAAAAGTGGATATAAAGCCTGAAACCCCAAGTGATGGAGAGCTAGATAGACATATTGACTGAAGGCTCCTCGGCTGTTTTGGTGCTATGCCATTTTCTGACTCCGTAGCAATGATCTGTCTCCTGAGTGGCAAGTAGTGAAATGTATTTGATGTCTGCAGTTATCTGCTGCTCAGATTCAAGTCATTCCAAATCATTCCCGGTACCACACTACGGAGATCTTTCTATGCCACAAGGGGCTATATGCATCCAATCTCCATGCATTTACAGTTTGCAACTGTAGCTGTCTAGTAATGCTCTACATATGGGCTTGAAAGAACATTATTGACAGCATATTGCTTAAACTGGGTGAGAAACTACTTCTCAACCTGTTTTCAACCTCATAATTCAGCGGTGTCCAAATTAATTTTATGATAATCTCATGCATCAATAAATTCAACTCACAGGTGGCTGACAGAACCCAAGATTTTGAGAATTATGTGCATTCCCCTTCAGGGAACAGACACGGGCAGAAGCAAAGGCTTGATTGCAGCCTGTGTATTTTTAGACACGTTAATTAAAACTGCCACATCATTTTAGATAGATGGCTCTGCAACTTTAATCCCAAGGTGCTGCCTTTCAGAGGGATTCCTGCGGGAGTCAATTATATTTTGTTTGCATAGTGTTAACAGGTGGTACCTGCAACTCTAAACTCTGGGCATGGAAATGAAAATCCAAAGAGCAAATTCTGTTCATTTTGCTAAAACAAATGTAACAGCAAGCAAATATCCAAAAGCCCCCCTGGGATAAATTACCTTTCTCAAACTTCTCGGAAATATAGTTTGCCCATCTATCCAAGGCCAACTGCTGCTCAAGCTCAGCTCCTTGCTCAAAGAAAACTAGGATGGTTTCCCTTTTTCTCCCCAAACCCCACCGCTTCTAGTGGTTTCCCCAGCATAGGTCTGCCAACACCCAAATCTTCCCTCATGGGCATGGGAAACTGATAAATTATCTCTTTCAGCAAAACCTGGGTGAGGTTGTAGAAAAATTAAAATGGAGAGGAATGTCTCAGGCATGACATTTTACACACAATTGAAGCTCTGAATCCGCTAAACTAGAATATAGACATTGCAACCACGACAGCAGCTGAATTGGCTGGGATTGTTGGAGCACCCAGTGGAGTTAGATCATACTCACTCAGCACTCTGTTAAAAATGCCTTCATTTCAAAGGTGATGAGGTTACATTTCTACCTAGTACAACAGATGATTATTAGAAGGCATGTGCACAATAACCACAAGAGTCAGAAGGAGTGATTAGGATTGTCAGGATAATGATGTGTGGGGCTCAAATCTTTTCAGAATAACTTGACACAATTTCTGTTGCTGGTAGGACAGTTTTTAGGCCGACTTGATCAGACAATGAACATCTCACAGCCCTCTCCTTTGATTTTGAGAGGATTTCCTTTCTTGTCTACATTTTGTACAGATGTCCTACATTAAACGTGGTCAAACCTACGACCCATTTAGCTGAAGGTCCTCTTAACTACTCCTGCACATCCACAGAGTAATCTAGTATAATGAGGAGCCCCATTTTGTCTGTTTCTAAACTGTGATGGGGAAAGATTCGTCCCATTTACTTATGGTTTGCAGTTTCTATACTGTTATGTCCAAGCTTTTAAACATTATTAGTCTTGATCAATGAGGTGCACATTTTCCAAGACCACAGGTCTTCTGCTAATCTCTGTTAAAAGCAGTGAGTTTTCATCCTAAATTCACTGCCAAAGAAGTTTTCTTGACCGTAGAAGTCTGACTTCAGCCAGAGAATTTTTTCCATGTAGATGGCAGAAAGGTTTGATATAAAACTAAGTATGAGTTAATAGTACAGTCATATCTCTCCAAGACTTACTGATTTGAAAGACCTGACAGGCAGGACAGGGCTATTCTCTGATAAGGGAACTGTCAAAAAAGGCCAGACACTATCACAGAAATGAGCAGGAAAAAGACCAGTGAGGTTACAGAATCTGTCCCTTGGAGGAAGGGCAACATTCCTCTTCACCACTGTACATTCTGGGGGGAACAGAGGCACCCAACATGTCATTGGGAACAATATTCCAGTATCTGGTAAAAAGGTCAGCCTAAGTTCAACTTTCTTTTAATTACATCCTTTTATTTTTGTTATACGCTTTTCAGTTCACGATAAGAAAAGTTGCTGTCCTCTTGCTGAGACAGAGTATCAAAAAACTTTTGCATTTTTTTTAATCCTAAAATACATCTCCTTAAAATATTATTCAATGTTTACCTCTGCTACTTACACATAAAAATTCATTTTTGCTCACATGACCAAGGTGAAAGACCACAGTATAACATACTTCATAAAAAGATGTCCTTGTGATATTTTTCAACATAGCTAAATACAGGAAGGACACTGCCTTTAGAAAGCCTCAGCTTTCCATCAGAAAAAATCCAAATAATCAAGGAGACTCAACCACATTGTCTGATGACTCCAGAAAAACACTCAGCCTACATGAAATCAGCAGGAGTTTTCTCACTGATTTCAATGGAAACAGGATTTTTCACAGGGACATTTCAGCAAATAGACTTTCTGTCATTTTCCAGTCTCTGGAGGTGAGCTGGATTTGGAGCACATGGACAGAGTCGAGTTGATCCCCATGAAAAACAAAAGCACAAACACAATCTGTAATTTAACAGGAAAAAACCAGCTCCCTGGAAATTATGGTTGGATAGGGGTTGATGCGTGATTGCAGGGAATATCCTGGGCTCACATCAGGTAAGATGCACTTCCCTTTCACTTTATATCCCAAGCACAGGGCAACTGCCCACAGTTTTTCATGTGCCAGTCAGATGCCTTCTGTTTCCTCAGGTTTCTTCCCCCACACAGGTACAGTGAACACCACAGCATTCCTCATGACCATGGATTGCCCAGGTACCATACAGGGATTTTATGGATATTGCATTGCCTTCCTCGCCCAGGCACTACACAGTTTCCATGTTGTTTGCCCACTGCCACAAAATGCAAGGTGACAAACTCATGTGACAGCATCACCGACCCAGAGATGCCTCTTCCTCTCTATAGCTCTTTCACCTATCCAAATGTTGTTTAGCATATCAGGTCTGTAAGAAAGCTGCCCAGGGTTGGTCATATCAGCAAGTCATCTAGGCTGGTTTGTAAATGTGTCAAGCAATCATTTCAAGCCCAGAACCCAGATACCCCAAGAGGCTGTTTCAGGAAGAGAAGGGAGATTTGGAGCAGAGAAATCATTATCTTATCAGCTCTTTTCTCATTCTGCTCCCCTCCTTAGGGTTTCTTTACTGAAGGTTCCTCCATACTTAGACCTTGGTTCTGCATCAGTTTGTTTGCACATCAAAGGGTGAGTTAAAAGCTTCATCCAGTGGGAAGGCAGATGCATACATGCAAACACAAATGGCAAGTTCTCTGTTCTTCACTGACTTTGAAGAGCATGAAAAAGCAGAACAAAACCAGAGGAGCGAAGTGTCCAGCCAAATTACATCTGTCTTCACACTACGGTTCCCACAGAGGTACCTGAAAACCCCAGAAGAAATGTCACCCCAATACATCCCCATTTAATTTGTTAAAATAAGAATGAGAATGGAACCATAAACCTATTTCACCCATAGTATAATTTCAGACCCGTTCCTGGCTCACGTTTACCATCAACACTGAAAAGTGGAGCCTAAGCCGTTGAGATTCATTCCACTGAATCTGGATTTTTATCCCATTCCCACTTCACGGAGCTACAGCTGGAATTTGGATTGGATTCACTAGAGACAGGAGACTTGGAGTGATCTGGCTTAGACTTCAAGGACTGAGCCACTTCTCTATTCTGCACACTAACTGAAACAAGAACATCATCTGAAAGGTGCTCCCTTTGACTTGCTTTCTCTGTCTCCAGTGGAAGGGCACATACACTATTAACAGATGGAGCTTATTTAATTTAATAAAGGCTGATTTTAATCAGACTTAGAGTCCATAGCAATTAACAAAGAAGTCCTCAGTTTCTATAGAGGTCATCAGTCTTTTTTCTTGCAGACAGCTGGGAGAGACATGGTGGGGTGCAGGGAGATGACAGCCAACCCATGCTGGCCTGTGTGCCTGGATAAGGGAACAGCAACACACTCCCCACGTGCTGTTGGAGGAGAGCAAGCCTCGGTACTATCCATCCAGTGAAAAGCACCACACTCACCCAAAAAGACTGCATTGGGATGAGACTTTTCCTGAGCATGTTAAAAAGCTTCACATGCCCCTGCCAACTCACAGAGGAAACTAATGCAGAGAGGCTCTGCTGTGAAAAATGCAACTTTCCGAGTATTTATGAGCTTTATCTCCTCCTACATTTATACATAGCATCCTGCATGCAGGTATAATTATGCTTGAGAGCCAAGGGATGCGAGGCCACACTTTCAAACCTGCTAGATGTGCCCTCTTCACCCATGTGCCACCGACAGGCAGCCCAGCTGGAGGCAAAACCAAATGTGGTCCGTAAGCAAAGGAAGCATGAGAGCCACAAAAAAACCACAGCCTGCTTTGCAGAACTGCCAAAAAAACCCCACCTGAACCAAAACAACAAGCTACAGCTGTTTTCAGAAGCTGAGCAAGTCCAACTCTCAGGTCATTTCTGAGATGACATAGCAGGAGTCCCTAAGCTCGCAAAGTGCTCCACCTAAATCATACTAGCAGTTATTACCCTGCCTGGTCTCCCGGTGCTGACTCTTCTCTGCTTTGAATAATTTTGTTCCCAACAATTCCACTGTTAAAGTCAATAAAAAAAACACCAATATTCAAGACCAATGTGGCAGCTTTTGAAATAACAAAT
The DNA here is from genome assembly GCA_033439905.1 of Ceryle rudis. Classification (NCBI taxonomy): domain Eukaryota; kingdom Metazoa; phylum Chordata; class Aves; order Coraciiformes; family Cerylidae; genus Ceryle; species Ceryle rudis. The sequence continues at coordinate 91,379 of JAAGNO010008477.1, read as the reverse complement.
GAGAGAAATTACTGTCCCAAAGAGAATATGAATAAAAAGCAACAGTGAGCACTGTAAATACTATAAATTTGCTCCCTGTTTCCCTACTACATTAATAATGTTGGGATTAATGTCCACAAATCTCTGTATTTCAAGTGCCCAAGAACAAGGAGATTGTAAAGCTGACCCGTTCCTTTGCCAAATCTTTGATTTCTGCATTATGCTTCCAACAGCTTATGAAAAATGCAATATAAAGCTCTAGATGGTAAACTGAATTCTACTTTTTCCAGCATTCAACACAATTCAAAGCATAAAAACAAAGCACAAGGTGGCATTTTCCCCTTTTGTAAAGGTACACATCTTTTCCTCTAAAACAACAACAAATGAAAACCTTTTATTTCTGCTGCCTTGCTCCCCTTCATGGGAAGAAAAGGAGAGGTGCTGCTGTCCCATTGAACAGCATGTCCACCCTCTCAGATAAGGCAGGCTCGCCTCTTGAATTTGCATGTGAAAATTACTCTGCTTCAGCTCTGGAAATTATGCTTGTAGGTGTAAAGAGAGTAGCTTTTCTGCTTTGAAGTTTGCAAGGCAGCACCGATGAAGGCAGGAATTAACTCGATGCTGATTACCAGCTCTCGGTCTCCTCCGCATCAGACTTTTGAACACGAAACAGAAACACACCGAACAGCCAGGTTACATTTCTTTTTGTGATCCAAAGCCCTCAAAGAGAGGAGACGAAAGCTGTATTTGTTCCTGGAGCCCAGCCTTTCCTCTGAGCTGTCTGCTACTGACTCAGGCTTGTGTTGGAAAAATACATCTTCAGAGAAGTGCCAACATCAAACACACAAGAGATTTTACAGGTACACATATTGAAGCCTCTCAGTGAAATTCTATGACCAGGGGAACGTACTGGAATATTTTAATAGTAAGAAGGGCACTCACATTCTTCTCTGGGCTACTATCAAAACTGGGTAATTTTTTTTTTTTTTGGGGGGGGGGGGGGGGCTAACAGCCCCTTAATTATCCACACAAAGTTCTAACTTGGATCCTCCACCAGTAAAGCACTTAAGCACACACCCAACTCCATCTTCATTTAAACAAAGCAAACAAAGCTCATGCTTCACACGTTGCAAGCACTAGCCCCACTGAATCAGCTAGTTAGGGACTTCCCTGAAAAGGGGATGCAGTGCCAAAACCGGTCCCAAAATCTGCCATCTCTACAGCAAAAGGCATCAAGTAACAAAAGTGCAACAGCTTTGGCCAGCAGTGAGGAGGAGGAAGAACATCCCAAGGCTACTGGTTATGTAGACTCTCATGGTGGACAGCCGTTAGATTTATATAACCTTCAGAGGTTTATGCAGACTTTATTGGTCCCCTAGCCTAACCCATACTCTTCTTTGAGGGTAAGAAACTGCATATAAAGAGCCCTGGCCAGGATGTGCCTTGCTCTCTGTAGTTGTTCTCCTTATTTCTTGAGAACATCTGCATTGCTCTATAACAGGTATCAGTCTTCCTGGTACTCTGTACTTTACAAATGCCACTCAAGTGAAGACTACCTAGAAAAGAGCTGAGAAAAGCTTGGGTCCACAGTGACATTTTCTTCCGCCAGTCCCTGAATGCTCAGTGTGCTCTTCAGCTGTGACTTGCAACACACGAACAGTAGTCTCAGTCAGGAAAAAAAAAATAAAACCACATGGAGGGAAAATTAATTTAGTCCTTGATATTTTAATGACCCCTAAAAGACAAGTTACTGCATCAGTCCCTCTGTATCCACCTCAGTTTATGAAATTAAAACCTTTTCAAGATTTAATATCTAGAGAAAGAAGAATTTTTGGGGAAAAAAGATATGTCTCCAACCTATAATTTTGCTTTTTCCTTTTTTATGATTTTCTCAAGCTAAAGAAGAAGTCTGTAATAAAATACATAACTCTATAGATTGAAGAGTATGCTCAGGAATTCAGTCTCATCAATAAGCAGTGTATTTCCTGACAGTATATATCAAATAAGTTTTGAAAATTCAGGAATTAGAGTCAGATAAGCAAATCAAAGGAGAAATGTGCTGAAACACCACCCAAAATCTGGAATAAATGCCATAAACTGACCGCTTGCTGCCTTCTACCTTGCTCAGTGTTTGCTCTTGCCCATCACAATGTTCTGTCCGAAGGCTGTTACTGAATATCAGTCCCCGAAGATTAGAAGGGCTCTCACTGGCAGCCCACCTTTCTTCTTGGCCATTATTTGCCTGTTTGCTCGTGTTTATCTTTGATTTGCCCTTGACAGCAACTGGAGTTAGGCCTAAATGTTGATGGAACGACTGAGGTGAACTCTTTTGATCTTCCCACGCAGGCTTAGCAATTCCTGCCAGATAAGGATGTTGAAGGTCGCACCAGGATGGACGTGAAGTATCTCACCCTGTGCCTCAGCCAGATGTGTGACTCTGTTACAGTCCCCAGCTACAGAGGTGCAGTATTCAGGTCATGGGTTTGTGGAGACTTATGACCACAGGAGCAAAAGACCCCTCTTAGTCTTGGGTCTGTTATCTAAGTTAGTGACCATCTATCACCAGCAGTCTTTGATCAGAGCATGGAAAGAGGAGCTTAGATTGAACCAAGGGCTGATAACTGAGAAAGGGACTGTGATAAGCTGACAAAGAAAAGAACCTAAATACTCAGTCTGAGCAACCAGCTTAAAATCCACACTGACACCTACCGAAATTCTGACAGCAGACAGCCCTTTCCCTTCGCTTGCAGAATAACATGTGTTCAGAGAGCTCTCAAGGCCAAAATTCACTTCTTCAGACAGGCTAATTTGAATTGGCCCATTAAGTATTCCTGCAACAGTCTTAGATAGTCAATTGTAATCTAGAAATGTTCTGTAGATAGGGCTCCAGCAGGAATCCTTGAAATAAACCATGGTAAAAAGAGAAAATGATAGCCCATAATAGAATCACTCCATTCAACATAATAGAAAATAAAGCATAATCAGTGATTTGAAGAGCCACACACTGTACTAAGCACTACGCATTACTCATTCTCTTCAAATGATCAAAATTGCCAGGATTTTCTCATGTCTAGAGACCAAACAACCCCATAAAGAAACTGCTGAATATCAAGAGGAAGATTTTTCTCTACCAAGGAAAACACTTTGGTGGCATTAAAGTCTTGCAGTCTGCATCTTAAAGGCTGCAGACAATATTCAAAGGAACAATTTTAGATTTGATGATAGCCATGAGTGAGTCCCATTACACCTCTAAGCCAGCTTCCCAGCCTCTGGAACCTCACCGGAGGATCATTTCTAGAACATAAGAGAATGAGGAACATTAAGCCAAAGTGAGAGTAAATCTACCTAATGTATTGTTAAACTTGTCAAGCCTTTGTGATAAATTCCCAGTATCTAACCTAGAGCACGCGTCACCGGTGTAGGAGAGCAGCATTTGCTGCACAGTGTGGTCTCGCTGCCTCTAGCAAAGCGTGGACATAAATCTTTAGTGAACTGAGCATAACTAATGCTTTGTGTAAGCAGTTGGTGTATGATTTGAGTATTTAAGAATTCAACTTTCTGAAACAAACTGGCTTTCATGTGTACCGTGTACTTTCATGTGTACTACTCAGTCAAGCCAGCAGTTGCTAAGCAGTCTTGTGATGTCAGTGTTTAAGAGGAATTCCCCTGATTTTGTGATGTGACCTCATGTAAGGTGATACAAAAAAAGGTCTTGTTATTCCTAAATGCTTCATGCTCCAAGCTCTGGAGGTTTACGATTACTGTGTAGAACAGTCAGACTCTGGTGTGTTCACCTGGGAGAAAGCATACAGAGGTCTGGTGCTCCCAAGAAGCTATTTAAAGCTGAGTGTGAAAGAAGTAGCAACACCATCCTCCTTCCTGACAAATCTTCCCTCGTCCTGAGAGCAAATCTAACACCTAATTGAGAGAGAACCTGAAGCAGATGGCTTCCTTCAGTGCTGAGCAAGAGCCTGTTCTAGCATCAAAGTCACCGTGTATGAGCCAGTCATTGGTGTTCCTGTACCATAAGGAACTGTAAGCATTAAACAACAGGGGACATAAGAATGTCTATGGGTCCTCTGATATACTAGCCAGGGGAATCTGCAGGATTTGCTGTCAGAGCTAACTTAGTGCCTGATTTTCCCACTGCATGGATGCCTTCAGGAGCTTAAGCCATCAGCACAGCTCCATGGTTTCTTCCTACTACAAGAAATAATTTCTGCAGTACATGTGAAAACTTGCACTGGAGACACTTCACCATGTTATTAGAGAAAAGCTTGAAGGGTTTAAAGGTCCTGCCAAAACTGAGAACAGGCAGATTTGCTAGCCAAATACGTATTTCCACCAGAGCTTTGATGTTTACATTGCCAGCCACTGAACGTCCATCTAACTGTCTCTTAGTCAAACATGCCTGGCTGACCTTGTCTAATGCACTGCAAAGTAGTCTACCTTTGTCTAAGTCACCTGTGAGAATTATCCACAAATCTGAGCATCTCACAGTCTTTAGTGTATGAATTCTCACAACACTCCTGTAAGGTAGGGAAAAATGTTTTGCAAACAAGAAAATGAGACCCAGAGGTGATCTGTGCCAGACTTCCATCAAAGTTTACCTATGCAGATCTGCCCAAGGGCAGGGAGACGACCTGGATAGTGAAATTCTGTTAATTCCCTCAGCTAGTCCCCAAACAAGGGACTGCTGCTCCCATCTGGAAAGTAAGATGCATTATTTTGTTCTGTCTATGCAAAGTTGTATTTATTTGTTGCGAGGTGAGAAGCCAACAACAAAATAAAGACAAAAAAAAAAAACAACCAAAACCCCAAACCAAAAAAAACCCCTAAAGCTGTTCTCTGCTCATCTTCCATCCCCCTCATCACTGTGGAGTCCTCTGCTCTGCTTGAGCTGTGACACTTGACAGGCCCAGAACCCTGCTTTGCAATTTACCTCAAGAAGGGGATGTTCATGTTTTACATTAGATTGTCGAAATTAATCCACGCTGTCTCGTCCTTCTAACTCACTACACAGCTCTTCAGTCGATACGCTCCTCCCCGGGAGGGAGCAGGTACATGTTCCAAGTTCCGCTTGGCTGTGTACCATTGTGCAGCGAAACCAGAGTCTGTCACCCTCTTGTCATGTTAAGAGAATAATATAATTTAATGTTTCCAGGCAGTTTAAATGAAGCTGCTCTACCCTGAAATAGATACATGGGTGTACAACATGCAAAAGACAGATTCTTCAATAAACATGTTACCCGTGTCTCTATCGCACCCAGGGACGTTAAAGATGTCCAGGGTTGTGTCCCCCACAGCACAGAAAGCTGTCTCCGCGTATGAAGGGGATGAAACTACTACTTATTTGTACCACTTCCGGAGGTCAGACTGACCTGCAGGTTTCTCTTTCAAATGCTTTTCCTTCAGCAGAGGGCTGGCTTCACCACATGAGACCTTCTTCACACACAGGGGTGCCCGTGCCACCAAACACAACTCCCCTCTCACTTCATCACACAAAAGATTATTCCATATTCCAGCCATATTCCCCTTCCCTCCACCCTCTCACACAAGACATTTTTAACCCTCACTTCTCCCTGCACACGACACCAGCCATCCCAGACTCTCCCCATTAGAGTACTTCTACTCATTTAAACTCAGGAGAAATTTTCCGGTCTTTTCTCAGCACACAACAATTCCTCATCCCAGTGCTGTACGATCACACACCTCCTACTCCCCGTCACTGCTTTGCTGTGCTGGGAGCTGGGAGCATAGCTTCACCACAGGGGTAAGAATACTCACAGTATGCAGACAGTTGTACTAGAGAAATAAAAGGCATAAAAGATCAGTTAACAGGCATTTGGAGCACAGAAAGATTAGATTCCTACTCAGTATACAGCCTTTCACATACATAAAACGAGCTGAGCAATCTGCCTTTTGCAACCCTGCACCTGTTATACGAAGTTTATTTCTGTTGTTACAACCACCTACACCTACCTCAGAAAAATCAGCGGGTGTGTCGAGCTGCTGGCATGGCATGTCCCCCACACAGGGCAGAGGGTCAGGGTTCCCACTGAGGAACTGATGTTCTGCAGAGCCTGTGGGCCCTGACCATCCTTTGTGATGACATCCTTGCTGCCTACCTGAGAGCTTTCTAAACACATTGTTGAAATATCACCAAAAACCCCTTACTCTAATTTCCTTCCACTTCAGTTTACAGCCAGACAACACCCCTTGTCCTCTCCAGAGAAAGAGAGTTGCAATCAGTGTTAAAAACCTTACACATTTCTGAGTTGGAAAGAGTAATCTCTCTTTAAACAAATACTTACTTTGTACTGCTTTAACATACTCCTAGATTTGGAAACAAACTCTCCCTGCCACCTGAGAGACATAGTGTGTGTATTTGGTTACAAAAGGCCAACAAACGTCAGGTTTTCAATGCCAGAGACACCCTTGGAGCAATCAGTGGCTTGTAAAAGAGCATTTCTCCCTGGTGCTTAGTGCTTTGGGGGCTTTTAGACATTTGTAAGTGATTTTTTGCATTTGTGGTCTTGTGAGACAAATAACATTGCTGGAACCAAGCAGCATGACTAAGTATAACACAAACTTCCTTGCAAGACTCTTCTGGTGCAGCTGAAAATTCACCTCCACCAAGGCAGCTGTTACAGAGAGCGCTTGGGCAGCTCTGAACTGAAGGCCAGGCACAGGCACAGCTGTAAGAGCTGAAGTATGAGAGTAAATAAACTCTCTAGGGATTAAAACAGATTGCTACCTGCAGAGAGCCTCCCAAGGCAGTTTTAGGGACAAGCAACCAGGGTGATTGCCCAGAGCCTTGGTCTACGTGAAAATGTGGCTAAGCCACATGAAGTGTTAGTAGCTCAGGAGTAGCACCTGCCTTTAATCGCAGATCAACATCATTTCAAACCTACAGGCAGCTCCACCTAATCAAGACCCATTCCTTGTTTTCTTCTAATGGAGGTTTCCTGATCATGGGCAGGAAAAGCCCCCTCCTTTGGTAAGCCGTGGCACCTGCTAGACAAATGACACTTGTACTAGCTCTCTCCTTTGTGGAGTTTATGCAGTTCTGCAACAGACCATTACGGCATTTACTCTGACACCCTCTACATGACCACCTCCTAAAAATCAGCCATAATCTTGTACAGAGGCCAAAGCTTGTATGGGGAAAGCTCCTCTTCAAGAGCAGCCCCAAGTGTTACAAGTCCTGTTCACATTGCTGACATTTGGCAGGCTTGGAAGTGATTCATGAAGTTAGCTGTTGAGAGAGAAGGGCCTGCTGAAGTGGTTTTGAAGAATGAAAAGTGACAGTTACACTGAATAAACAGCTTAAGTGTCTTCAGTTCTGCCTTGCAAAGCCAGAAACCTGCAGGTGTGGAGCCACATTTCCAAATGGATGTCTGAGGAGTGCAGAAGTCTGTACACACATCTCTGCCCCATGCAGCGAGTGACAATTGAGAGAGGAAAGAAAAGCAAAGAATTCAAGAATAAGTGCTGCTCTGGAGCTGCCTGTCCTTTGAGGGTTGTGAGAGAGTAGAGCAAATGTTTCTGGAGCAAGCAGTGCATGGAGATACATGACCTTAATGGCTGGAGCATGGCCCCATGGGGTGGCATTACACAGTCTGTACAATACTCATGGCCATGTTCAAATATGCTTTCTCTGCTCAACCATCAGAGTCCTCACTAGCAATAGAGCAGGTACATTGCAAGGACACAGCTTATTGCACAGGGGAAGGGGAGTGTGAGTCAGCCTGGGGCTCAAGAAATAGTCACGCAGTCAAAGGCAAACTAATTGCAACAGCTCTTGTGCTTCACTGTCCATCAGCAAGGCTGCCACAGCTACTCAGCTGCGGGCTCTTAGCCTGCCCTGGTCACCCAGTGAACTCTGTTAGCTAAACCTTGATAAAAGAGATTTGCAGAAAATACAGCAAATGTCGTTCCAGTTCCCGAGCTCTCCAAGGTCAGTCAACTTCCAACAGAGAAGATGCTCCATGAATTTCTGGTGCTCTTTTGCTGAATCCAAAACGTTTTGTCAGAAATGCCCGATAAACTTCCACCAAATCGCAGTGGGTCTGTGGATTCCAAGAGGGCTACTGGATGGGAGCCCTGTTTTTCTCCAGCTTTGCTAGCAAGGCTGGGCTTCCAGGTTCTGTGGTGGGAAACTGAGCGTCTGGAAAAGCAGGCGGTGCCTGTGCTGCAACAGCACAGAGCAGCACACAGGAGCTGAGAGTGCTCCAGATGTGACTGCAGCGAGGGAGCGCAGCTGCAGAGCTGCGCGGCACACAGGCTGCCACAGCCTGGCCCTCCCCGCTACCTTTCCTCTTACAAACATCATGTGTCAGGAGTTCTGGGGTTTGGTTTTTTTCCTCAAGTCCCAAAATTTCTGGGTTGGAAGCATTTGTAAACTATTGGCTTTGTTTTTATAATAAAATCAACGTTCAGAAAAGGAGGGTGAATGCATTACCAACAAAAACACTTCAGAGAATTTGACATTTTTCACAGCAGGACATTTGCAAGATTTCCCGTGGACTTTGGAATGAGCACTGGCTCTGGACTTCTCAAAGGAGAAGGAATTCTGTATTTCCATCACTCCTAGCCAGAGGACTTGGCCCCAAAAGACATTACAGGTACTAAAGAAGTGAGCAAAGTTAATGATGGAAAAAGCCATTGATGTATTGATTTTTAGAAAGAAAAATATTTCAATTCTCGAGCCTCATCCTGCTGACAGACAAGAAATAAAATTAAGAAAAAAGCACGGTGTCTTTTATATGAAAAAGCCTGTAACTACAATAGATACTGACCATGAATATAAATGGGAACATACACAAAATTAGGCCAGGCAAATTAGCCAGTGCTAAAAGCCTAGATAAAGCCCACACATGCCAAATGTTACTCTGGAGAAATCTTGTAATTGCTTTAAGGATAGGCTAAAGATACTGTAAGTAAAAGCCATTCAATAAGCAAGCGGAGTACATAGCAGGCAGCTACCAGGAATATCGTCATGTAGAAAATGCTTCTTTCCATCTCCATCTAGTGGGTCAAATGAGCTATTGCTTTATCCCAAGATGCTTTTATGGCATCGCGTGCGGAGATTTACCCTCGTTATGTAACAAGCCTTTCGGTCCCCTAATTCTTTCCCCACAGCTCTCTGCTATTCCCTCAGCTGCATCTCTCTCCCTGTCTCTCTTTTCATAACAAAAAAGTGATTCTCTGATTTTCTCCCTTTTGGCTAATGGTATTCATTGCACATTAGGGCCGTTTTACAACAAGATTTACAGCAATGTCACAAGTAGAGAAGATCGTTGTAAAATAACCACGACCAACATTATAAAATAGCACTAAAATCAGCAATAATGCACAGCTGGGTATTTATGGCTGCCACCTGTTCACTTTTTTTTTAAGCCACCTCTAATCAGATCAACCAGTTCAGCAAAGGAGTGATCTGATAATGTTTCACATGAAAGCAAGGTCCAAATTTCCCACAGTTCTCCCAGCCTTTATCTCCAGGCACAAAGCAAGAGCATTCATTGTACACACACGGACACGTGCGCCAGGCACAGAAACAGAACATACATTACACATATTGCTCATGGGTGATAGTAGTTGTGCAATAACCATCTCTACATGCAACATATGCATGAAAACATACATCCACACAGAGACAGAGACTATAAATGTGCACCTGATCACGTGCTCTAGGCATATATATCCATCAGCTTTGACATTCAGAGTGCTAATCCCCGGTTCCCAGACTGCAATCTGTAGCTCCCATGCAGTATAAGAATTTCTTGTCTGTGGCCTGCAGAGATCTGGCTGCTCACTGGGATAATTCTTCTATTTAGGAAGAAGAAAGAAGTCATCACATCAGTCAGTGATGGTGGGTTCAGCATGTCCCCACCATCAGATGATGACTAGTGGCCAAAGGAGGTTCAGCTCAGCAGCTCTTGTGTTTGGTGACAAGGGTGGAAAAATGTGAGGCTAGAGAGATCAGTTTTGTCCTTTAGTCCAACTTCCAACCAGGACCATCCATGATGACTGCACTTAATAATTCAGCTTCAAATATGCCTTCTATTTAGTGCTGGAATGGTTTGCCAAGACCATCCTTCTCCTTAAGCAAGTGGGAGTGGTCTGAGACCAGCCACTACTTGCAGAAAGTGGATTTCATACAATTTGTAACCTGCTTTCCACCTCTGGCAAACATTTCTACATCTGACACTCCAAAATAATTGCTGTGGGATCTGTGAACAGCCTGGTGCATTTAGATATCCCAATTTGCTTTATGGATCACTTTGTGATGAACAAGGGCAGAACAGCCACCTTGGGAAACATCCAACCAACAGTGATAAAAAGCAGCACTGTGCGCTGCACCACCGAGGAGGAACGTGTGAAAGGGTCTGTCAAAAAACATTTGGAGGAACTGTCAATAACCCTTCTTGTGCAAACCACAAAACTCTCTGGAATGGAAAGTGCATGGGCTGAATTTTAAATGTCCTATCCTGACACAGCCAGTGCTGCGGCAGACCATTAAGAGTTACACTTGAGGCAGTTTTATTTCGGTGATGCCTGGTTAACACATATTTTTAATGGTCACCTCTGAGTTAGGAGACATTTTTCATTACCTAGAGACCCGGTGGGCTAAACATTAGAAGAAATTGCAAATGAAAGCAAGTGTAGAGCTGGTAAAATGTTTCAACTAAACCACAATTTTTACTGAACAACATTTCTCACAATAGTGGTCTGCTTTCTGGGAAATTATATGCCTCAGCAAGGCATCTCCCTTCTCCACCTGCCAGGATTTCTGATTCCAGTTCAGTCTTCCACAATCCATCAAAACCACATATCCACAGTGTGGCTGCAGTGTCATGGGAAACCAGGTCTCTGCAGAAAAAGGAATGGGGCAATACAGTGCCTGAATCACAGCTCTTCTGAATTTCAGTCTTACTCATTTTAGATACCCCAGCATAATGGTTTTCCTCATAAATATTTGGTATATTTTCCTTTTTCCCAAAAAACTGCGCAAAAATTGTCCAGGTTTAGTAAACCCCAACCTCTTCCAGCTAAGAGGCACACAACAACTGTGTCTTAGTTAAACAGTCAGGATATTACCACACAGTACGAAAGAACTGCTTGAAGCCATATTAGTCCTGCTTTACTCATCACTTAGTCACACACGGAACACAAGTGAGGCACAGAGTTAAGCTCCAGGACCATTAGCAAAAGCTTTCCTTTCTCTGCTCCTCAATTCACCCACCCCTGCCCTGGGCATAATGAAGTTTTCTCTAACTTCCAAGCTTTGAGGCTAAATTCATTAATAATTGTAAAACACTCTTCCCTCAGTAGCTAAACAAAAAGGATAGAGAAATTAAAACAATGCATACAAGATTATTATAATAGGGATGATACGAAAGTGCTTGTGGAATGCCTGAAGGCCGTTGGATAAAGTCATTCAGCGATGACCCTAAAGCCATAATGAGCTTCTCATCTTGTACAGCTTCTCCAACTAATATGATATGTTGGCGAAAAAAAGGGATATCAGGCTTTTGTGGACCAAAGCCTGAAGACAAATCTTTCTTTATCAGAAGTTCTGCAGGTCAAAATGGGATCAAGAATCTTCATCACTCATAAGCAAATAATTACCCCAAAGGTGAAAGCCGAGTAACCGAGGACCCATCCAAATTACACAGAGCTAGCACAGCACAAAGCAAAAGATTTCTAACGTGGTGATCTTTCTCATGGTTATTTGTCACAAGTATTCCTTTATCCGATGGTTTCTGAGGAAAAGAGAAGGATCAATTCTGGCAAAGAAATCTCTACCCTGCAGTTGAATTTTCAAAGCTACATGGACATTGTATAGAAATGAAAAGAAGGTCAGGAAACACACGCAGCCCAGCAGTTAGTGTTGCATTGGAGATGCATGAAGGATCAAGCAAAGATAAGCTGGATACTGCGTTGAAGTTAATAAGAAAGTACACAAAGTAATAATGAAGCGGGTACTTTGAAAGCGTTACCCCACTCCTGTCCACAAAGGCACACAAATTAAAACTGAAGTTTGCAGTAAACCTCGTGAGGATTGTGTGTGTGTGCAAGAAAGAGGGGATGTAGAAATTAAACTCTGCCGTTTTCTACTATTTAAATGTCACCATTCAAAAATCTCTAGGAGAAAAGAATCACTCCACCTCACTGCTTCTAACAAGAGTTTTCTTAATGCAAAAACCTTTGATTTTTTAATTTTGTTTTCAAATTTAAAATTCTTACAGTATCTTAAGTTTCCAGCCATCTCTTTTCTGCACAAAATTAGGGCCAGGGGTGGTCCAAGGTACTTAAAAAAAAAAAAAAAGAAGAAAAGAACTTAATTTTGCTACATCCTCTAGTCTTTAAATACCAGACAGCAAGTGACCCAGCCAATTTCAGCCACCTAATACACAGGACTGCTGTTCTTTGGTGCTGCCTCCTGTGCACATTAGATCACAGATGCATAGCGCTGGGGTGGTAGGAACAGAGCATTGGAAGATGGCTTAACTATCCACAAAGCGTAGGATAATAAGGAAACTTAATGGTGAGTTCCATCACCTGCTAGCACCAGCGATAAAGTACAGCTTGTGACAGCATGCTGCTCTGAGTTAGCAAATCACAGTTTTATTGCTATTTTATTTGGCTGTTGCAGAGGGAGGCATTTAAAAGCTTAGGTCAATATCAACCATTTTTAGAAGTGACAGACATCCGCAGTTGAGAGGAGCTTCAGCTGCAAACTCAGCTCTTCAGAGTCAGGCCATAAATGCGCTTCTCCAGACAGGCATCCAAAAGCAGAGGCACTCAAACCCAAGAGCTACAGCTGGAATAGTTGGCCCAGGTGTTTATTTCTCCCTGACTCTCCCAATTTTATTTACTGGGATCAGAAGATGGACTGGCTGAGAATGGACAAGTAAATATAGCACTCGGGGCATTTTGTCATTCCAATCATGTTCTGACTGAGCATGACATCATCCCTTATCACAGCAGGCAAGACCCTGAGGGAAGGAAAAACCTAACAGCTTTGACACATGCCAAGGACCTGATTCACCCTCGCTTTACACCAGCTTTCTGTACCACTGCAATTCAGTCAAAACCTGTATGAATCAGACCTGCTTTTTATCAGAGCTCCAGCTGGCTGGTTATTTCTGAAACAAATGAAAACATGGTGTTTACAGTTATGCTTCTGCCACCATGAAGAAAACTCAAAGTATTGTCTTCAGACCAAATCAGAAAGGGACAAATTTCTCCCTTGCACGAACTCACAACACTGCTGAAGGCTACAGGCTGGATCTACCTGAAGGACTGCAGAGATGATTTAGCTCAGTCCCCCTTTATCCCGCTGTTTAGTTCCTTCTCCACTATATTTTTTCCCCATCTTGTCAAAAGCTTACAGATTTTGTCCAGCAAGCACAAGCTGAGGGTCACAGCTCCCCTATGGGTTCAGCTATGGAAAACAAAATTGTTTTATGTTTTCTTTTTTTTCTTTATGGTAACTTCTCATCACACACTGGGTTGTCTCCAAGGCCCTCCCCTGACCTACAGGGCTGACGATCATTTGCATCCACGTCAGAAACACAAGAAATACCTGCAACCTTCCTGAGGCAATGAGAAGCGAGCCTGAGAGATTTCAATGAACCTGACGTGTCCCCATCACCAGGGTTGCAACAGGGACACAGAATCCCAAAGCCAGTAAACCCAAGGTAATTGGGGGGGGGGGGGGGGGAAAAAAGGAAAAAAGGGGGGGGGAAGGGGAGGGACACCCCAGAAAAGGGAGGGAACCACTTTTTCTGGAAAATG
>JAAGNO010008477.1:7203-77491 GCA_033439905.1 Ceryle rudis | reverse complement strand
CTGTGTAATAACCAACACATTTTGACAGATATAAAAAAACTACCAAAAAAAAAATAGTTTCTAAACAAAAAAAAAAAAAAAAATAAAAAAAAAAAAAATCATTTGTGTGGAACATCTTGAGAGCAGCAAGGACAGAGTTAATGGGATACACACGTTCCGACCCTGGGAGAAAACAAAACAGAAGGAAAGCCAGGCATTGTTGTGTTGCATTAGTTAATAATAGCTTTAGAGCTAAAATCCTGCTCCCACCGATGTTACTGGAAGTTGGTCCTTAATATAAAATAATCAGAGAACCAGCTGCCATGAATTGCAAACCCCCAAGATGAACCTGAAATGCATTAAAGCACCCAGGAAACTTATTTCTCCCACTTACATATCACAAGAAACACCAGCTCAAGAACTTTTTCTTTAAAATATGGTGGCTTAGATTTATGTAACTTGGGGATGGATCCAAATCGTCACTTATAGATAGAACCCAAGGCTGGCTGATTGTTAATACAATAACTTTTACCTAGTTAAGGGTCAAGATGCAAGAAATGAAGCTCCTTAACATAAACGTGGAGGAAATCCCATCCTGGTAGTTGCTGTGGAGTAAACAGCCCGGGCACAGGAGAAGCACGACCCACCCACTCCAGGCGCAGCTGGGGTACATTTGCCTCTCTTGGAGCACAGCTTTTCAGTTTTGTGTCACATGTTTGCTTCTGCTCAATTCTCCATCATCTAAACTAGCTTTTTTTTTTTTTTTTTTCCCCCAGCAATGCTTATATTCCCTAATCCCAGTGGTAACCTCAAAGCACTAATTTCGTTGTGCAGCATTATTACCCCTAACACCCTTCATTTCAACTCTTGCAGCCCCACTCCAACCACACTTACCACTTGCAGATAAGCAGGACACAGGTAAAAAGTCCTTTCCATGTAGTCAGCTTGGCCTGTCTCACTCAGCAACTCAGCAAAGGTATTCTATCTTGGAGGCAGTAGAAATATAAAGGAAACAAGAAAACAATTAATAATAAAAAAAAAAAAAGAGAGAGAGAGAGAACCAGGGAGGGTTGTTTTTAAAACAACAAGAGCAACAAGAGCTAGATGCTGGGAAGTGGTCAGAGGTCCTTTGTTCTGTGCCTGTACAGTGCTTAGCACAACACAACTCCAAATCACAGCTGAGCTCCTTGCTCCTGCTGCTGTGCAAAAGTAAAAAAGCAGCAGCCAAGTATGGGAAACAGGCAAGGAGCCAGGTTTGCAAAGGTATTTAAGTGTGTAAAGACACGGGGGGATATTTATTTACGGATGCTGGTAGAGGTCCCGTTTCCTACGGGAGCCAAGGGGTATTAGGCTCACAGCTCCAGCACTTTATCAGTGCCACCAGGTGTTATCTGTGTCTTTAGGTATGGGTAGAGCTGAGTTTACCAGCTACTCTCAGTAAGACTTGTTTTTTAAAAGCCACTCTTATCAGGGGGTTGCTCTCCTATGTGTCTGCAAAATGCCTTTTGTGTTGCAAGGTCCTGCCTCAGTCACACAACACACAGCAGCATTTAGCAACAGGACAGGTCGGTTGGGCACATGCATATCTTGGGGTGTGCTTTCCTATTGCACAGCTACGTTTGTCAGAGGAGGCAGGGGTATCAGGAGGTGTCCAGGTGACCCTGGGGCCTGGAGCTGGCCAGAAATCCCCTCTCAGCCTGGTGTTGTGGAGGGGAAGGGGGAAAATGGCTGCTAAACTGAGCAGGTGGGGGTCCCACGATAACAGAGGGCATGTGCATAAAGTGGAGTGTACCAGACTTGAGCTTTAACAAGCAGTTCAGGAACTGGCTGTGATTTTAACAGACAATTTAACCAAACTGGACCAAACTTCCTCCAGCTCAGCCCTGCCAGAAATACCTGACAACAGAAAATGCACTTTATAACTGTGCTCTTTTCTCCCTAGCCTGAACTAAGTCCATTACACTAACCTAGCAAGCAAAGTCAAGTTGGACTCACCTGGAACATTAGTCATCTGTCCAGAAATAAAGGCAGAGGAACTCCAATGCAGTGAGTCTGGGGAGGAAAGGCTCTCTGGATGTGACTCTGACTCATGTTGACTAAGTGGAGATGGAGAAGGAAAACCATTCCTACTCCAGATATCAAACAAGCTCTCAGGGAACTTCCTCCTACAGCTTAATTAATTTAAAAAGAAAACACCTTTGCCTCCCAGATTTCAAGAGGTTTTGGCATCCTTTATGACCAGCACAGTCAGTTGTTCCAGAATCAACAGTTTTGGTCAATGACTGACAAGGAAGGGCTGCTTTGCCTCAGTGCACCAGTGAGAAACCAACAGACATGTGGCAGACACCTTATTTGCACTGGTGGGACTAATGCTTTTGATTCGGCTTGCGAAAGGTGAGCTGGCAGGATGTTAGCATACTGCACGCTTTGACAAACCCCTGGTGATGAGAGAACTGCTGGCGTCTAGAGCAATCTGGCCCAGGGGAAAAGTTTCTACCAGACCATTGCTATTAATGGGGCAAATTCCAGAATTAAAGCTACAAAAAAACATCTCCCTATGCTCCAGGCAGGTGCTTAAGCTTGAAAGTTGGCATGGGTGTTGTCTTTAGGAGGGGAAACATAAAAGAGGCAGATAGCAGAGATGTGCAATAGCCCACACTGCAGTGTCTGAAAAGCTGCCATTGATGGGAGTCCTTATCAAATGACTCCAATCATATGAGCAGACACAAGGCTCGTAGCCACCGTTTTTGTTGTTGTTGTTTTTTTTTTTTTCCTTCTTTGCAACAGGCTGCGTTATTTCTCTTCCCCACTGCCAACTGGCATTGGTGACCAATTTATTTGCATCAAACACAAAGATATGGGTTATCTGAAACCAAGCAGGACCCTCATCTAGGAACACTCTACAGCTATTTAATGAAGTTTAGAGATGAGAAAAGCATCCAGGCTTTCCCACCATAGTAGCAGAAGATGAAATTCTTTAATTGTTTGTGTTTGAGTGAAACTCATATAAAAAGAGGATTTGGGATTCTGGGGAAGCTTAGAGTTGAGTCTGACCTTAAGCTGTGTTTCTGCACAGCATCGCTCTCACACTGTGCTCCCAGCACCCACTCTGGGAACCCAGCCCTCACTCTCAACACTTTTACTTTAGTGCATGAAGGGATTCAGGCAAGCAGAAGTTATTTTATCCTATAGTTAGAACAAGATCTTTTGGGGCCTGTGGTCCAGGCAATTTAAAAAAAAAACTGTGCCTTTCACGGGCAGACAAACACACAGACACTCTGCATCTCATTACAGCTCAGTTCTCCAGTTACTCAGAAGTCACAAAGTGGTTTGGATCTCAGACTACTTCTCCCATTGGGTTCTCTCCCTAACCCCTGTTTGAGCACATTGTAACATTTAACCTATTTCTTCTTTCATTGTGCTCCACAGGGTTCTTATCACAGTGCTCAGACTTTTCCAAAGAGCAGTAAAAAAAAAAAAAAAAAAAGACAAATCAAGTTTCGCATATGGATTTGGCTTTGAATGACAGAAATCTCACAGGACAAGACATTTTCATAATTTTGTCCTCATTCTGGATTGAAGTTCTGTGAGATTAATAAAATGACTGCTATTTGGACTTGAAGAGGGTCCCACCTGCTTGAGATTCAAGCCAGATTTGGAACTATCAATGATAACAGGAGATCTAGGAATACAAGCAGAGCAGCCTACAGCTCAAATGCAGGTGAGAGTGTTAGGTGAAGGATCTGAATCTGAATTTCCTAAACCACAGACAAGCTCATTAACACTTTGGTCAGCAGGTATGGCATCTCTCAGTCTTGATTTGGTTTTTTCTGTTTCTTCATTTTTTTGTTTGTTTTAAATGGATAGATATGGAAACCTGTGGGGACTGTTTTAATTTTTTAAATCTTGAAAAACCTTACAGGATGGGAACTTTGACTTCTACCCTTCTTCACCTCACACTCACAAGTCACTTGTAGACATGATGAGATGCCTTTTACTTACAGGCTCCAGGAATTTTGATGTCATTCTAGATATCATAACGTTGGGTAGAGAATATCATCAAAGCTGTGGCATGAGCACAGGCTTGAAGATGAAACAGAACAATTCCTTTGGCTCAAAAGATGCCAAGATGCTTGACCTGAAATGCCATCCGGCACAGTGGAAATGTCACTGACAAGGAGACCGTGTAACTGAACTGACAATAGAGAGGGAAAAAGAAAAAAAAATCATGACAAAACTGACTGATTACCACTTTTGCCAAAATTATCTCACTTTTACCTACGATATCACTATGAGGAATAACTGAAGACACTGGGGTGTTTCAGTCTGGCAAGTAAACAGGTGAGAGAGAATACAGAACTGCTGTGTGGCACTAACAAAGGTGAACCAGGAACAACCGTTTACCGCCTTTTCCAGCAGAGGTAGGGAGCAACTAGGGAAGCTAGGAGAGGGCAGAGTCAGAACAAACAGAAGGCAGCATCCGGGGAGCGTAGGCTACAGCCTGGCCCCGCTGAGTCTCTGTTTTGAAAAACAATCCTAACCAGTGCTACCAGCCTTGATGAGGCCAGGTTGAACAAGCACCAAATCTCTGCATGTTTAACTGAAGTGCAAGTCTGGTTAACGACAGGGAACCTTTGTCAGAGGTTGCCTCAACTGTAGGGAAGGCAAATGCTTTCAGTCAACCCTAAAAAGAAAATATTTTTAGCCTTTTTCTTTGCCTGGAAGTGACATACAAGAGTGTTAGGAGCCTTCCACCTTCTGGTAATCCTGGATGGCAGCAATATTTAGCCATCAGAACATGACACAGGGTGGTTCAAATTCTCATGCTGCAATCTTGGTTTTACCACTAATTTATCATACGGCATTACAAAACACAGATAAGGTCTTGGCATATGATGGGAATCAAACCAGCCACAGCCAGGGGCCTGTAGTCTTGGCTCAATTTGTCAACTTCTGGATGAGAATGACAGCCTTTGCCTTCTGGTATCTCAGGAGGATAGGACTTCACCTAACACTAGAGAGGCTTAGGGGTGCCCAAGTGTTAATTGTGCATATTTCAGTCAGACTGAATAGATTAACCCCTGGGCTTTTCAGGGTAAGCTGGAGGAAGGCAGAATGATCTGCCAGCTGAGAAATGCAAACAAGGAGGGAAAAAGTTCAGTTTTGCATTCTGAAAGAAAATGCAATATTTTATTTTTATTTTATTTGTTTTTACTTGAGATTTAGTGCCAGTCTTCTCTGATTCTACACCTTCTGGCACAGGAATGAAACCAGTCTAATCTCAGTAACTGGATAAAGAATGCTCAGGCTTTCTGAAGTCCCAGCCCGCTTGGTTAGCTGTATGTCTGGGACATAGAAACTGCAATCTTTCTACTTTTAACATCAATAACACCAGTTATTCTCCCAAAGAATTATTATCAACAATTCCTTTGCTATATTTACAAAGAAACAGGGCTATTCTTAGAGAAAACACTAAAAAAGCCATTTTATTTAGCTTTCTTGGCAGTTATACAAAAATGTAAGGAATGCAGCCAGTTAAAAACATCAAATCCCCAGCACGAGCCTATAAGAGCTTTCTAATGCATATTTACATTATAGAAAGCAACCACTTTCCTGTTTTGTAGAACAAACAGGGAACCTTCTCTTTTCCTCCTAGCTGTTCCTGAAGACCAAACATTAAGTTAGACACAGAATGCTGCTTTTAATGGTGTGGGTTGTAAACTTTTAATGTCTAGAAAATAGGACTTTATACTACAGCCTTCTTTTCCTAAAAAGGAATCGGAGGCAAATTTTACTGCTGGTTTTAGAAAAGTTCTGAATTGGCAGCCCGGGGTATCTAAATTCTCCTTTAGCCACAGCTTGGTTCGCCATAGGAACAGCAGCCCTAACTTCTTCCACACTGTTCCTCCTTGAGGCAAGGACACACACCCCAAAGAGCGGGGCACTGCTCTGGTCCTACAGTACTGCTGGTGGGACTGGGGAGAAACACTGTATTTGCACAGGGACCCAACTTGGTGTGGGGACGCTGGGGTTTGGGAACATAAGCAGGGGACCGCGCCACTGTTCCCATACATGCAACAGCATCTCGGTATTTTGCTCTAGCCTCTGAATACCAATCAGGAAAAATCTCTGTCCTAGGGGCATTACTTACTGCTTAGGATAGATGAAGACTGCATGGTGCATCCAGGTCACAGCTTTCCTGATGAAGCTAAAAAAAAAAAAACAAAAAAAACCCCAAACAAAACCCATGGGTTATTGCTCCAGGTTTAACAGGAGGTTAATGGGTTTGGCTCTTACATGGTGAAGATGGACAAATGTTACCAATGTTAGTTATATTGTACAAACTCCCTAATGTTTCCAACTGGATATGACAATATCTACTTTAAAGAATAGTCTGTTCCATGGGGATATGAAGAAACTCAGTCTTTTAGGATTGTGTAAATTAGCTGATAGAGACAACACACTGCAAGGAACGATACTCTACAGGTAGGGATGTGGGTATTAAACTTATTTTTCAGCTATAACTCAAAAAAAACCCCTCTATTTCTCTCTTGAGAGTGCTTGTATAGGAGGCCTCTTGGTCTCTTGAGCCAGCTTGAAATTGAAGATCTGGAAAGGCTCCAGATCCCATTCCCCATACTTCAAACTATCTCTGGTTTCCCAGGTTAGAGGGAGACTGGAAATCATATTCCTCTATCCCCTATCCTCTGAAATGTATCACCCATTGTTGCTATTCTGTTGGTAGCAAGCCTCTTATTTAAGATATGTTTTCAGTGGATTCCTACTGAATCTTCCTCTGGGAGGTGATAAAACTGCCTTTGAAGCACTCTGCAAGTTTTGTTTTTGTAACCACTTCAGTGCATTCATTGAATTTCTCCAGATTACTGATTATCCCCCCCCTTCTTTTTTTTTTTTTTTTCCCCCCCTATTCTTATAGAAGATAATGACTGAAAAGGACAAAATCCTTCCTTGTCCCACACTGAGACAGTGTTCCAAAAATGGAAATCGTTTGGTTTCCTTTACCCAAATAGTGTTGGTGACAGCCCTGGGAGTTTCATCCTCCTCCCAGACCAAGAGGGCAGCCTCCCTCTCATCAGGCCATTCAAACATGCCACAGCCTGACACCCCAATGCAAACCAAATATGTCACACAATTATTTTGCAAGATAACATGCCAGGGGCTGACAAATTAGTCCATCGCAATGCCCTGCCGCTTTGTTGGCACATGCCAAAAACAGAAGGACAGCAGCTTGGCTCCCACTACCCTGCCATGCCATAAGGCAATGCCAGGTTGGAACAAATCCTAAGATGGCCCATAATCACACTGCAGTGAAGGGACAGGGCCTGGGGAGTAACCACTCCTCATGGCAAATGATGCAACCCCAACCAGGATTTCTATGGGCTTTTGTGATTTGTACCATAACCATATGCTGCATTTTCTAGTTCGGAGCCATCAGAATGGAGCAAGCCCTCATCTAGAGAAAACCAGACAAGAAAACAGCCACACTTGAAGGAAGCAAGGGGAAAGGAAATACTCATTCAGCCTTTGGCTTCCATTTGCTGTCATGTAACAGTTTCATCACTGTAGGAAGTGTCAATAAGATACCAACAGGGTAAACAATTGTCAGACAGATTTTCACAGAGCCAGTTGACTGGTCCATGGCTGCTTTGTACACAATGCCAATGCAGTGTTTTTTCTAATGGGAGAATTTATACAGTGTAATTATGTCAGAATTTGCTCCAGGCTACACACTGTTGCATTATAAACCTGGCCATTGCCATATGATTAGTCAGAGCTTTAAATAACACTGAAAGTAATTATATCAAGCAAGATGAAGAAAAGTGGTGCATTCCAGTGCTTGCCACATACCAGCCCCTGAAAGGGAGTTAGCTAACGATGATGTCCCCTTTACTGCTGGAAGTTTTGATACCTTAGGCCACATCCTGATCACCTGACTCACAAACAGTTTAAGGACCCTCTTAGTTTGTCCCCTGTAATTACTGAGCAGAGGGGAGTTTATGGAAGTTGTGATAAGATTCCCAGATGATTGGATGTAGATGCATGTGATTGAAATGCAAAGACCATGGAGGCTGCCTCACATAGCAGCACACGGCCAAAGGGGCTATGCATCAGAGAGATCTCCCTGTGTGCTTGCAGGCATATGTGGATGTCAGGCACCCTGTCACCAGTGGCCTGAGGGCTAAGGGCTCCTCCAGGGCTGGTCTGGCTGAAGCAAGAGGGCATGTTTTCCTCCCCGTGGTGGCACTGTAAAGAACAAGGCTCCTCCAGGCCTGCATGAGCATGGTACCGCATTGCCAGTGATGCAAAAGTAAGGGCTCTGTCCAAGAGGGACAGAAAAAGGATCTAAAAGAGAAAGCAATCACTGGATTAAGGGTGAGAAGATCACAGGGTTATGAGACGTTCCTATTTTGCATTTTCTGTCAGAAAATCCTAATCAGTTGGCATCCCTCGACCCCCATTTCCCAGAAACAAACAAACAAAAAAACCCAAACCAGATCTTTTTCTTTCCAAGTCATGCAGAACTTCACTCCTGTGAGGGGGACAAAGCTGGCTGATATCTCCCTTGCTCTGGCTCTGGTCCATCAGGGTTGTTACAAACTATTTCTCTTGGTAGCAGCTCTCCTGAGGGCTGTTAGAACGGTTGGGAATTGCTGTCACACAGCATCTTTTAGTCTCACTCAGTCCTGCCTTCATTCCTCGTTCTGTGTCACAAAGGTGCTTCCCCTTTGCTTTACCTTCTCTTTCCAATAAATCTCAGCTGGACCTGAAGCAATGCATGGAGGTTCTACCTCTCGAGAGCTCACAGGATGTGAGGCATCTGAGATGTTGCAGCCAAATCAGAGTGAATCAGTCAGAAATGTTGCTATTGCCCGTGCCTTATGATATCTACTTTAGAACAGGCTGAGACACTCAAGACTGTACAGACACACGTTTAGAAATCAGGTGGATAATTCATGAGAAATCCCCACTACTTCTGCTTCTACCTGTCCTGAAGAGCTACAGAGACCAACAACTACTTGTGGTATCCTGGCATTTCTGCTTTTGTCTAGGATGGGAATTAAACCAGGCATTAGACTGACAATAGAAATAACAGAATGGCAGAAGATTAGCCAAATCTTTTCAAACCTCATCAAAAAGGTTCCCTTTGGGTTTATGAACAGACACTCAGAATAATTTTAATTTGCTCTGGACTGATTCATCCTGCCCCTGTCTTTGACCTGATGAAAGCAGATGAATCCTTAGATTGTGCTTCCTTCTACAGCTGCAGCTGAGCTCCGTCCAGAGGTGTCTGTCCACAGCTGCTTTTCATGTCTCCCATCTAGAGGTTGCCACCTCTTCTCATCTGCCAGCATAACTATTTATGTTGACAATTATTTGTGTTGTCAACTATTTGTGTCATCACTTCCCCAGCTCTATCAAAACTGTTCTGTTTACAGAAGACCTAAATTAAATGGTCTTTAAAATAGAGAAGCCACATAGGTCTTCACTGCAATGGGACTAAGTGGAGAACTGCTGTTAAACAGTATGTTCAGGTCAATGTCTTGAGCAAGAACCAGGGAAAACATCCATACTACATATATAAAGTGCCAGCATTAAAAAAAAAATTGGGGCTGGAGGCAGCAGCTTTGTAGCAACCTTAGACAAGCTCTCTCATGAACACTGCTGTCCTACATGGTCTCCCTCTTTTCCACTTCCCTTTTTACTCGACTCTCTAAATAATTTCCTCAACATGTTGAGCTTGCATAAAACTAACCCAATCAAAAATTACTTTCATTTTGCTGCTCAGCACCCTGAGCAGGCTCAGAGCAGAATGCAGGGAGGCCTAGAGCCAGCAAGAGGATGGAGGCTGCTGTGCCGACAGCCCAGATACATTACTATAACAAGGTGTGTCTCTCTAGGTCTTAGTCTCAAAAATCTGCATTACCAAACTGTTCTGAAAATAAAAGCTGCTGCAGGCAACAGAGCAGGAATTGAACAGAGGTAAATTTGAGTTTCAAATGAGAGAAAGAAGGGGGTGGGGTAAAGAATGAAGGGCAGTGAGATGTGTTTTTTGAACAAAGTACCAGTGTTTTATAGGACAGGATTTCTCTTAAGATTCTTGAAGTCTGATAATTTTACATCCATTTCTGGATGGTAATTCCTAGTTATTTTAGCTCATGTCATCAACTGTTCTAATAGACCCAACCTTGTAAAACTTCTGCTGTAGTTCTCAAATGTGCAGTCACATATGTGCACACATTGTGTCTATCAGCTGTGAAAAAGGAAGTAAAAACGAATACCCTGATCAAGTTTTCCATCTGAGGTGCTTTGCCTCAGAGTAAGTAGCTCAAAAGTATAAAAAAATAAATCTTAGGTGATAAACCAGTATGTGGTTGGTTGGCTTGTTGTGATTTATCTTCAGAGCCACCCTAGTCTGGAATACCTGGACATTCACCCAGACTTCGTTTTCATTTTGAACTGAAAGGGATTTTGACAGTATAGGTGCTCTTTGCTAAGGGTTCCCTGTTTATTCACAATTTTGTCATATGAGTGGAAATACCACTCAGTGCTGCGCTGGTGATTTGGGAGCACACAAAAGCCAGTTCTGGCTAGAGCTACCTGTGGCCGTGCTGCTCTGGCCGCTGGAGTGGTGAACTAGGAGACCTGGTCCATAGTGGCTGTGAATTTGGCTGGCTCCTTACCAAAGCAGAGCTTTGAGAGGCGGTGCTGGCTGAATATTGCCAGTACCACAGGATAACCAGCCCATTTCACCTAATAAACAGGGTAAAAGAATCAAAGCTTCACTCTGAGCTGCTTACCTGCTCAACCGCACAGAATTGTTTGGCATGGCAGGTGGGGGATGCTCCAGTCCCAAATTGTGCTGGTGAGCCATGCCTCTGGGGGCCTTCGGGCTGATTCAGTCCCTGTTCTAAGATAGCTCAGTGATCTTCCCACTTCTTTCATCTCCCCTACTTGAAGGAGAAAGAGAAGTAACTTTTCTTACATCTTAAAGCTTCTATTAATAGTTGCAGAAGTCGCTGTGCTACAGCAGCCTGGGGCAAAGCAAAACCCCACTGAACAGGACCTTGTACTTAGAAGAGCAAAGAGAACAAAAGACAAGCCAAAAATGTGTGGGGGCAATAGATGCCCCACATTACAGCCCTGTAATCCTCTTCAAAACACCTCAGTAAGATGTTAGTGACCATGGCTCCCAGAAGAGAGAGGGAGATTTTTGCTCTAGGGATTGACCCAAAGGCCTGAGAAGACTCTCACCAAGCCCAGAGAGCTGCTGGGCTCTCACCAAACCTCTAAGTCCCTCTGGTTCCTCCAGCAGTGTATGACCCTAGCACAGCATTGCTGGGAAGTGAGCAAGTACAACCAGCCTCTGGCTCTGGGATGTGCCAGATTATTTTGGTCCCTCCGACATGGAGTTGGAAGGAACAGATCCCAGCAAAGCTGAGGAATACATGGGTTGCCAGAAGCACCAGTCAGTGCCAGATGGGGACCTGGGGACTTCAAGCCTCAGAGGTAATAAGACCCCCATCACAGACTGAACCATAGTTGGGAAGCCCCAGAGAAGATGGATTTTACTGAATATGGAAAGGACACAGCTTCCCTTTTGCTTGGCCTTTTCCAGCCATCTCTGTCACCTCTCCAACATCAAATTTCCTGTGCTGCAGAGGTGCCAGTGATTTTTCAGGAGCAGCAAGAGAGGTGGAAGAACCTTTGGGGTAGGAATCTCATGTGTGCCCAGCTGCAGCCCCCAGAGCCACCTGCACTGCAGCCATCAAACTCAGGGGGGGCTGCAGGAACTGGGAGGTGACACTGAGCATCCCTGTGGAGACTGTGTACCAGTGAGGGGACAGAGCTGATGCCTGCACTGGATCTGAGCAAGAAAAGAAGATATGAAGAAAAAGAACTGTTATATTGTCCTACACTAAAATGGTCTACAAAGTACACTGAATTGGTTTTGCCCCTTCTCTTGAGCTCTTCTGAAATAAAATGTGTGGGTTTGAGCATTAAAAAAATGAAAATCACCATCTGCAATGAGCAGACATTAGGATGAAGTTGGGTGGCCAGGTGGGACAAGTAGAAGGCATATGCCAAGAAGAGGATGAGAGCAAGGGAAAGGCACACTGGAAAAAAAGGAATAAAGACTGGTGGAGAGAGAAGGCCATGGTGGGGCAAAGAAACTCTTGCAGTGACAGCATCCCAGGAACTGGAGCCAGCCAGTGCAGCTTGCTCCCGGCCCCCAGCCTGGTCCAACTGCAACAACATCTGTTACACTTGAGCTCTGCTTGGTTAGTGGCATGTTTGTTTAATTGTGGGCCTGGTTTGTTATTTTGCTTCCCATTAGGAAGCTGAAGAAAGGAGGAGGAGGGTGTTTTCATTCTGGGGAGCATTTTGCCAGGACAATGAGGTTTTTTTCCATGGCACTGGGTAGTCAGAACTAGCTGTACTGCTCCTTGCAACAAGGCAGACGTCTCCGAAGCCCATTGTTCAACCTGATGCATTAAGGGCTCACACTTGTAATTTTGGCGCTGATCCCCCTCTCCCATTGTGTGAGCAGAATGGGCTGAAAAAGGAGAGCCTGTCCTCTTTATCTGGCAGCAAGAAAAGGAGGCAGCAGCGGTGGCAGTGGCTCCTCTGCCTGCCAAGGTTTCCGCTATCCTGCAGCAGTGGTGGGGAAGGGAGGGGCGGTGGCTTTGAGAGCTTCCCTTGTCACTCCCAGGAAAGTCACCCAACTTTCACTCTCTGCTGTAGCTCCTTGGCCTCCTTCCAATTTTCCCAAATTCATCACTGAGTATTTTGGAAAATGACTTCTTCCTGCCTGATTGTTCAGGCTTCTTTGTTTTAATAAAAAAAGAGTATTGTTGAAAGGGACATTTTCTAGTGCTGGACTGACAGCCCTGAACACCAGTAACCTCTGCTGCTCCAGGAACTGCAATGAGAGCATGGCAAGAGCAAAATTCCATGCCACCATCCCCTACCAGCAAGGCATTTTGTCTCTAGCCTGGATCAGACCAAGCCAGTGTTGTCAGAGGACTTCCAAGACATGGATTTCTCCCTTCCTATGCCAGGGCAATGCTTCGGCTTTTTCCAAGCCTCCAGAAAGGCTTTGGGCTTGTCAGAGCAGCTGGCATATGCAGGCATGCCCTGTTGTGCTTGTCTAGCTCAAAAGAGACAGGTGACCAAATTTCTGACTCAGCACCAAGCATAGACATGCGTCCAATATGAGGGATGCTGAAATGGAGGAAAAATGTCCTAGCATGAACTGGGACAAAAGACCATCAGGAATGATTATGGATTGACACGTTTTGTACAGTACTGTTCTCATTCTCCTTCATCACTGCTTAAAACTAGAGACCCTAACCCAAACCACTGGACCCAGACTTTTAATCTATGGCAGCAACATGCTGAACTCACAAGGAACATTTCAGGCATCTGCTTAAAAAGCAAAACCAAAAAAAAAAGCTTTCCTTAAAATTATGGATGGATTAAAAAAAAAAAAATTAACCGAACATCAGAAGCTTAAATATAAACTTCAATTAGTAAACAGGCAATACAAACAGCCCTGCCTCTGCAAACATTTACATATGCAAGAATCCTGGGCACTCTGAGCTCGAGGGGAAGGATCATGTGTCTAAACATACTTATGAGGACCAGTGTCTGCCAGGTCTGGGCCTGACACTGTAAATGCTTTGGGGTGTGCTCTCTTACAGCTCTACAGCAGGGATCCACTGCTGGACTCCAGTAAGAGCCCACATCTGACCAGAACCTCATTTGCAGAAATAAAACGCCATGGATCCTAAGCAAGCTGGACAGAAACATGAGAAAAAAAAAAAAAAAACAAACCAAAAAACAAAAAACCAAGAAAAATGCACAGTTCAGTCAGAAGAGAGAGATGTTGATGCTGAAGACAACTACAAAAATGCTTCCCACCTTTGGTTTTCCAGACTCCAGAGTGTCCAGCCCTGCTTTGGTGGAGCTGTGCTCCCTGTGCCCATGCCTGGCTCCACATTACCTTTGGAAAAGGACCTTCCTTGGCTGCAGTTGCAGGGCTGCAGGTGATCCTATGGCTGAAACCCAAACTCCGGTCACACCTGGGAACTTCTCTGTGCCAGCAGCATTCAGAGCTTGGTGCTTTGGGTGAGCTGCCCTTGCCAGTGGAGGTTTGGGCAGAGAAGTGCTGCCCCTTTCACATGGCTCTGACCTGGGGAGGAAAGAAGGAACACATTGATGGACTTCTTTCTCCAGTACCTCAAAGTCACTTACATGTTGCCAAACTGTAGTAGAAGGTTTACACAACTAGAAGTCTTCCTGACATCTATTAAGACTCAACTTACTGAGCTAATTCCATCCACCTTCAACTCTACTTAGATGCCTTGACCATGAGAAAGTACAACCTCCAGCTCCTCAGATCAAGAAATATCCATGGACAATGAAGGACTCATGGCATTTGCCCATTTCTAAGGGCCCATCTTTGTCGGCTACTCTCTCTTCCTCCCAGACACATCACAATCACCATCTTTTTTTTAAACATCACTTTTTTTTTTTACATTTTTTTTTTTACATCACAATCACCATCTTGCCATACCTGTCTCAGCACATGACCTCGAAGGAGAGGAGGCATCAGCACACCTGCTACATTTGCAGTGCAGCAAGTTCTTCTCTGTCATGGCTGACCTCCGCTAGTGTCAGCCAGGCAAAAACAGCAGTGTCCTTTCCTTGCTAGAGCCACACATGGACAGATTGACCTGATACAAAACTCCCCTCTGCAGGGCAGAAATACAGCTTCAGCTTTTGCCACCTACAGCTCACTTGATTTTCCATACAATGTGAGATGTAGTTTGCTAACCTATTCCAAGGCGGTGGAAGTTTGTGGGTGCTGCCTGCATTAATATTTTAAGCCATGGAGGGTAAGCTTATTTGGGATCCAGTACTAAAATGACATACAGGACATACTGCAGCTCCCAGCTGCTTAGGCACCAGTTTCAATCTCAGCTGGTGACAAGAGGACCACGGGCACAACAGCTCATGGTCAGAGGCCTGACAACACTGTAACTTAACTTGATTTTAAGGTCTGCATGGAATGAATATTGAAGCGAGGTCTCCGTGCTGCAGGGCTGACTGAGCCAGGAGACTGGGTTACAGAACAACTATCCATTAGCGCAGGAGGCAGCGCAGATGCTATCTAGCTGCGGTATTATCCCTCCCTGTTCTAACTTAGCTTTTGACAGTTAAGATCTTGATGACATTATGAGCTGGGCTAGGGGCAAATTGTGGCCACAGCCAGACTGATGGGGCACAAAGGGTCTTAATCGGAAAGCGCTGTCTGCTAATACATTCGCTGCTACTGCTGCTCCTCTCCTGGACTTTCCTATTCCTGCTCCGCGGTGTGCTGCCCAGAGCAATCACTTGCAAACCACCACGTTGAAATAAGGTGAATTTAAATAAAACCACCAAGGAAAACACATCACCAAGTTACATCCCCAGACGTTTGCCACTTTGCCGGGTGAAGTGTGATGGTAGGATAACCTCTCCTATGGCATTCAACTCTGCACCTTCCACCAAAGTATTTACCACCCTCCAGACGAGGGGCGTGATGTTTGCTTAAGCTCAGCCTGGTTTCACGTTTTCGCAGTGATATGATAATTGCGTTTAGATAGCCCTGTCTCTCTCTGCTGGGCTTTTCACAGGGCTCTCCTGGCCCCCAGCAGCGCTAATTTAAAAGCGGCTCCACTCTCAATGACATGCCACAATGTTTTCAAAAAGAAACAACCAGCAGTGGCTCTCTGGAAAAATAACAAAGGGACCCAATTACAAGCGAATGTGTTGAAGGGTCTCAGGGCCGTCTGTGGGCAAATTAGGGCCAATTAAAGGTCAAAATGATTTAAGGTGTAAGGACAAGAGAGAGAAGAGAAACAATTGGTCAGATGCCTACACAGGGTAAGCGTCCGCTGCTCAGTTTGATTATGTTTTAGTGCCCAAACAGTGGATTAACTTCAGAGTTGGGGCTCTGTCTGATTTTTAAAATGGGTAATTCATCCATGTTTGTGAAAGTGTGTGATGTGCTCACAGACAGCAGTCCACTTCTGATAAGCCCTTCCAGGACCTAGCACAAGGCAGCACGCATGGCCTCTGTGCAAGCATGAGCCTTTGGTCAGTGGCAAGCAGACAAGTTTTATTGTCACCCACAAGCTGTGTGGATGGTGTGCTCTGGTTATCACTGCTGAGGGGTCTCAACATAATGCTCCAGGTCCCCACCAGCCAAGTCATGGCTAGGACTTGGACTTCTATCAGGTTTACTCATCTCAGTCCAAAGTTTGGCATCTTCTTTGGAAAGTCAGATGGCTCCCCAGGGGAAATAGTGACCTGCTGTGCTATGCAACAGACTTGTCCTGTTCCCTTATCTCCCCTCCTGCTGCACCACTTCAGCTCTTACCTCTGCCAGTATTCCCATCAGCTCTGTGTCCTGGTGGCATGTCTGCAGGCAAGCTGGCTATGGTTGTTTTGGGCAGATGCACTGCTGAGCCTTTACATGCACCTTCCTGCAAAGGTAGCTTGAAACACAGGAATGGACATAACCCTGAAGTCTGGAGGCTGAAAGGTAATGCTCAACCACATAATTATTTAGTTTTTTTCAGCATTAGTACAAAAGACTCTTTGGGCTGATGGTTTGGAAACATTTAAGCAGTTGTACTCAACTGAAATTCACAATCATCCTGTGCAAAAACATCTTCCCTGCTGCCACACAAGCATCAAAGCAAAGGGAAAAGCAACTTCTCCCTGACAGAGTGGTGGAGCCTCCCTCAGTAGGCCCTCTGTTCCCATGCGCTCATAGACAATATCACCTTCACCCACCTGAGAAAGCTGAAATCTCATCCAGGAATAGTTTAGGAGATGAATCCCTAAATGGGCTGGGGACTTGACACCAAGTTTCCTTCCAGGATCTGTCCCCTTGCCCGCATCCAGCACAAATAGCCCAGAAATGCTGCAACAAATACAGTATGATAAATACTTTCACCAGATCTATTTAAAACCAGAGAATATGTTCAGCCTGCTGTTTTCTGATGAATTTCAAATGAACATTATGGAGGAGATGGTTTTCTCATTGTCATTTTTATCCAGAAACAAAGGAGCCTGGAGAAGGTTTGAACCCTGGATTGCTCCCCGCACTGACACTCCAGACAGTTAAACTGCAAAATGAGGAGCACTCTGCCTGCTGCAGGAGTGATGGATGACAAGGGGTGGCTGGACCCTGGGTAGAGTGAAGTGGGCATCATATGGTACAAACCACCACAATAGGGGGATCCAGGTCTCATTTCAGACTCATCTGCCTATCACTGTCACATTTTGTAGCAGATTGAAAAGTGAAGAAATTAAGTGGGTTTTTTTTTTTTTTTTTTTTTTTTTTATCCCCCGCCAAAGAATAGAGGAATCATTTGAAAAAGGTAACCCGCATTTAGATTTCACACATCCCTTGGTGAAGAAGTGCTGAGTTTCATGGAAAGACTCAGGGCAAAGAAGTCCTGACATAACATTTTGAATAGCTCGTGCTGCTGATTGGCTTTTTACAAGAAAGCAAATGAAATCATTCAGGGAAAAATGGCACCACAAATGCATATATCCAGTTATTCACCACCCTGTGATATCTTCATCATCCCCTACCTGAACTGTTGGGAAACAAATAATTATTGGTGACACATTTCCATGAAGACTTGCTTAAAAAACACACACGCAAACTTAAAAAAAAAAAACCCAAACCCCCCAAAAACCAACCAACCAACCAACAAAAACCCAACAATACCCCCATACCCTTGCAAATTGCTCTAAAACATCCAACCCTGTCCCATCCCATCCTGCTCCCTTCCTACCATCGCCAGCTGGAAAGAGACCATAAAGCAGTTTTGTGTAGTCACATGTAAATCCCCTGTCTCTGTTAAGGCAAGAGATTAGCCTGTTAACAAAGTTACCTTGTCACCTACCCTGCTTAATCCTTGCATTTCAAAGTGTAATTTTATTGAGCGCCTTGGAGCTGAAATCTGGTGTGTGTTATTTATTTATTTATGCAGTTTAATCGTTCCCTGATTTTTTTTTTTTCTTCTTCTTTTTTTTTTTTCTTCTTTTTAATTCACCTGGAGCTCAAAAGAGTTTGGGTTTTTTTTTAAACTTGCTGAAACCAGTGACTTTCAGAAAGGCAGCACCTCTGCCGTTTGTTATTAATTTTAATGCGTTTATTTAACCCTTCAGGGGCTGAGGTAGTGGGAAGACACGCGCAGCTCTCCTCCTCTCCCCACACCTTTCTGAGACGACAGTCAGTCTCCACACAGTGCCGTACAGCTGGTGGTGCAGTGGAGTATCCTGGCCATAAATCTGTCAATACAAAGAGAACAACACGCACACAAAAAATGTGGCTAAAACCAAGAAATGTAGCATAATTACAGGTTCATTATTGCAAACAAAAGCATCCCCCGATCCCACCCCTTTGGCAGAGACGGGAGCAATTCAAACAGGCTCATTATGTAGTTACCTAGCCAGGGTCAGAGCCTCCTGAATAGCTGCTGTGGCTCTGCTTATTATCCGGCCTGGACGCCGGGAATGTGCCTGTTCGAGCCGCAGAGGTGCAGGAGCACTGGGAGCAGTAAGGGTCCAGGTCTGCTCTCCCCTCCCTCCCTATTGTTATCTCCGTCTTCAGAACATATGCCTTTGTACTTGCTTTAAAGTGTGCTTAGCCATGGTGAAAGGTGCTGGGTTGACAGCCTTGCAGATTGAAGTCTTGCATCTATCCAGTGGGTACAGCATGAAAAGGGGAGACTGGGTGTAGCAGTATGCATGGGAAGGGGGACGACAGTTTTGTCTTTATTGTCTGCTCAATTTCTCATCCAAAACTGCCTGGTGCAAGGCTGGATACTGGCTGACTGAGGCACACGGCTCCTGCAGCCCATCCACAAACACCTCTGCTTAAAACCAGCTCATGCCTAACCTGGGCTGGAAAAATCACAACTTCCCAACTCATCCTGCCTTTCCCAGAAGTTTGAGGGAATTCACAACACACCAGACCTGCATGCTGCCTTGGGCCAGTGGCCAAAACTTGTGCCCGAGACACCACGTCCAGACCTATGGCAAGCCCACATCCCTCCTTCACCACACCCAGCCTCTGGCAGATGGACAAGCAGCCCAGGGACACAAACGGTTCTTTTTGGATGTTTCCAGACTGATCTCCCTTTCTCACTGGGCTGGGAAGTGGCATGAAATCCCCTTTGACACCACGTGCCCCTTCCAGAGCCACAGCTTCCCTCTCTGGTGGCCGAAGAATTGAGGAACTCCAAACGGCACTGCTGAATATTCAGGGAACCTGACAGCCCCCTTCCCCTCCGCCTGCAGCAGTGGTGAGCACCGCTAGCGCGCCCACACTGAGCCTGCCTCCATCTATAACACAAATGTCAAAACATTTCCTCTTGCAGCCCCGTTTGGCTCGTGGTAGCCCCGATCCCGGGTCCTAGTCATGCTGCTTTTGGGGTCTGCCTCACTAAGACATTACTGTCACCATCCCATTGTGCACAGATAAGAATAGGCTGCTTCTTCTGACTCATTTAGCTAAAACAATGGAGCCACTAGAGGCCAAATTAATCCTTGGTGACTTCAGCAGAGTTACACCAGGCTAAATTTGGTCCCAAGCGTACAAGTAGCACAGAGGAAAGCGCAGTGTCATGACAGTCTCTTGGCTCTTCCTCTGAGCTCCCTTCCCCAGGCTCATCCTCTCCGTCAAGTGGTTGGGTGCACTCTCGGCCACCTCGCTGCTCATTTCTTGTTATTTCTGAGCACTGGGAAGGACACCCTACAAGGGGAAAAGACAACTCCTCATTATCAGTTTTTGCCTGGGTAAAGACAGATTCTGTTTGCCTCGGTGGGTAGGAAGAAAGATCTGGTCCTCCCCACCTTGGGCTTGCAAGGAAATGAAACCCATTCCCTGCACAGATGTGCCTGCAGGCATCCCTCCAGTGCTGGCCATCCTCCCGGATGCCTTCAATTGTCTGAAAGCCTCTCTCAGATCTAGTGACCAGTCCCCTTTATTGGCATGCAACATTCCTTTAAACTCAGCCTTGACAAGCCATTCACCATCATCATCATCATCTCTTCTACAGCAACCAGATTCCTTCTAGTGAAAGCTAAACCACTGAACTCTGTTTTTTTTCAGGATATTTTTATTTCAAACACTGAGAAAATGTGTTGGAAATCATACAGGAATTTTCTTTGGTGACTTTAGGCTGGCTGACGAGACACTCTGGGAAGAGGAGGCATTACCCATCTGCTCCCACAGCCGCACAGAAGTGCCGTGCCCAGAAATTAGAAAGGGCACATGTTTGGGTTTGTTTTTTTTTTTTTTTTAAAAAGCAGCTAACCAGACCTTTTCAAACTCCAGAAACACTTCCTCAAAATAATGGTTTAACACATCAGGCACGAGCAGAACCTGGATGGCAGAGCTGCATCCACTCGCCATTTTGCAACAAGGTGCAGGCAAAGCTGCACCAGCAATGGCCTGATGTAGGATCAGGGCTTTGCTCTGACTCTGAGAAAACTCCTGCTGACCTCAGAGAGCTTGTGTGTGTGTGTGAGAAAAAAAAATTAAGCAATGAAAAAGCATCAAATAATTTTAAAAATAAAAAAAGAATAAAGGGGAACAAAAAGCAGAGTTTAGGACTGGAGAAGGTCTGTGCTCAGTGCCTCTCTCCCTGTGTCCCCCTGCCCCCCCGGCTCCACAACTCAGAGCCTTTTCAAACATACAGACTTCTCATTCCTTTGACAATTCTTCAAAGGCTCCAGGATTTGAGGAAGCTTCCTGTTTCATCGCAAAACCTCTCTTTCTTTTCCTTTTCCAGACTATTAAACCCCATGCTAACGAAGCAATGTTTGCCGCATGTCCGATGACCCTGCCTGCTGCGTGACATGAAAGTCACATCGTTCAAGGTGTTTTGGTCCTTACATCCCCCTTCTCACCCCCAAGTGTACTGCAGAACAAAGTCTCATTAAGCTTGATGCTGGAAAATATATTTCCTTCCCTGCATGCCCATAGCAGTTGTTTTAGTGTTGCATGGGGCTGGGTGTATTATTTTGTTATTGTAGGGTTGCTGGTGACAACTGATCTGCACACACTGTTCTGTTATTGTAGAGTTCCTTTAAAATCCTAGGCTCCTGGTTTTAGTTTCATTTATTTATCTTAGGAAAAGGTAGTTTTTAAAGGTTGAAAAATAAACATCTTTAAAGACATACCAAGACAGGGAGAAGAGATGGCGTGGAAAGGAAATCCTGTCAAATCCGGGGCCTTGCCTGCCTGAGCTGTGCCCCTCGATCATGGCTGCGTCCTCGCCTCCCGCTCTCCTGTGGCTACCACAACCCACAGCCTCCCAGCAGCAGTGACCAACTTTTGATACTCAGCATTTTTCCAGTGCATATTAATGTTGCTGTGTAAACAGCACAGCATTAACAATTCTCAAAGGCTTGAGTTACTGTAAAAATCTGCACCAGACATGGGGTTTAAAAGTTCAGATAAAGGAAGAGGTGGAAGGTGAAGAAATGACTGGGGGGGGGGGGGATGAGGAGAGGAGCAAAGCAAAGCGCTGACTTGAACGATAGTGCATGCTGATGGTGTGGTGGGCAGCATCTCCAGCACTGCCAGGGAGCACCTGGAAGGGCTGTGGGAACTCTCTTCTCTGACTGCTGATTGGCAACCAGGCAGCAGAAAGAACTTCAGAAATCACAGAAATTCATCCCAGCATCCCACTCACCTGCAGCATTTCCAAAATCTCTTGGATTTCCTCATTTAGGACTGGTGGCAGTCTGGTCCCTGACACATCTCAAGGGCAGAGCACAGCAGCAACGGTGCACAGGCCCAGACACTCACCTGGCCCCAGACTCATATCTGGGGCTTGTTTTCCTCATCTGCTAAGGGAACAGGGAAACAGATGAGTTTGGGCAATACTGGGAAGGAGCAGAAACACGTGACAGCACACCCTTCCCAGCAGAGCATCCACAGCTCTGTTGTGAAAGGGGAGACTGAGAAGACAATGAAATTAAGGGGAGAGACTCCTGTCAAGCTAAATAATTAAGTCCCAGGGTAGATAATTGATGTAGTCTTGATGTGGACTCTAAATCATTTACAAGGCTGGTGTGTAAGCCAACATGCGCATCTTTGGCATTACAACAGCGAGTGATGAGCAACCCCTGCATCTGGGCAGATTGAACGGGACACCTCTGGTGTGGGTCATGCTGCCGGGGGACACCCCCATGAACACTTGGCTGAGTAAGGGTGCTCCTTACTCTTGCCCACTCGCACCCTTCTCCAGCTGTTTCAAGTGGGTTGCTCACCGGTGAGTTCCCACTTTTTCTGGCTTTATGCTTTGGTAGACAAGATTAGCTCCACTAGCCCACAAAAGGGGTTCACGTGGCAGGAGAGGGTGTACAAGAGGGAGGTGCTGTTGTTTCTCTGCTGAGATTTTTCAACCAACTTCAACTGAGCCCAACATCAGCTGAATCCTAAATATCACTGTGAGGTACCCAGAACCATCTCTAACACACCCAAAGTTTTTTTCCCCACCATCAGAGAGTCAAATAGGGGTTAGCCTGCAGTGTAGGCACATGCTCTGCCAATTCAGATGTCCCTGGCCAGCACTGCTTGGGAACAGATCTTTCAAACTACTTCTCTCCCCACAGCTATGCTGATCCATGCCCCTAGCCCAGAGAGATGGAGCAATCAATATACAAACGAACTGCTGGACAAAACAAGGCCACTGGGGATGGGGCTGAGCCATGGAGACAGTCCCCAGTGGTTCGCTGCCTGGGCCAAGGCAGAGGATGCAGACCCTGCAGCTGACGACACTATCCTATAAGAAAGACATCAACCTTGAGAGCTTTTTCCACTGTCGGTTATCCACAATGCTTTTTCCTGCCCCATCAGTTACAGAAGTCAAATGGCACTGTGCATTCCTACCCTGGTATTTTTTCTTTTATTTTCTATTTCCCTTTAGGTCTTTTTAGACTCCATCACCAAGAAAAGCTGGTTTTGTCCTTCCCATGCCTTCCTGTGACCCTGGTGCCTGCCTCACAAGAGCACCAAACACACCATGAATATCTTGGGCATCACCAGGTGCCAGACCTGGTGACAAGGCACCCTGAGCGTCAAGCAGGAGCACAACCCAAGGCTGTTTGCTGTCATATACACTGGCCCGGAGATCGGCATACTGTCTCCACACCAAAAATCATCACCATACCTCCTAGCTACCCCCTGGCTCACAGTGTTTTGACAGTCAGCTTGATGGGCTGAGTGTGTTAGCAGAGTCACCCAGAGCCCCCGCCAGCTCCCCTCCACCCTGGGCCCACCCCAGGCATGCGCCGTCTGCCTGACACTGCCTACAAACTCTATTAGCTTTGTAATTAAAAACAGCTGTAATCTGATCAGGTGGAGATCACGGTTACAAAATGAAGGAAGCCATTAGCAGGAAATGTTGTGGTTCAGGCAGACATCAAATCAGTTTAAAGAGATTGGATTTCATTGTTTTTATACAGTTACTCCATTACTATAATGCACTAGGTCCATTTAACCGGCTGGCTCAGAGAAGCGCTCATAAGGCAGTAGTGACATCTATGTGAAATGAACGGCATAAACAGCAAACTCCGAGGAGATAGCAGTGAATTTACACCCCTCGCTCTGCACTGAATATTAATGCACAATGAGCTGCTGGAGTGGGGTTTGTCAGGGGGCTGGTTTTCTCTCCTCTTTCTCAAGTCCCCATCAGCATTGCTGATGCCTCTGTGGGACTGGGAGAGCATCCCCAGCAGGGATCAGATCCGAGGACCTTTCCCTCTTCCCCTCCAGCCACAAACCAAACCACAGGTCCAGTTTCTCAGTAGTGAGGTGGAGCGAGAACTGAAACCACAGCAGCCACATCGCTTCTCTTCCTCCCAACCTCTTTGCCCCCGTGTTAACACCAGCCAGTAAAGACAAAAATTGGAGGGTAAAATATTTAGCTTCTCACAAGATATGTTGACCTTTTACTCTATTTCTCCCTCACAAAAGAAACCAAACCAACCAACCAAAAAAACAAACAGGAGAAGCAACCTGTATTTGAAAGCATCAGACTCTGTCCTGAGCGCTGACAGCCCAGCAAGGTGCATGATGTGACCCAAAAGCATTGACATCAGGAGGGGATCTTTGCAAAAAGCTACTGCTCCTGCTTTTAATTCAGTCCTGCCCTGAAGATTATAGCCAAAAGCCAGCTTAGGTACCTCTGTAGAAAAACCTACATCAAGAGGCATACAATGGCCCCTGACTTCTCCAAGGCTGATGCTGGTTGCTAGAGGAGCAACAAAAGTAGAGGGTGGGGGCTTTTTACAGTATTGTGGGGTGTGCACAACACCAGTGGGGACAGCACTGGCGAGATGATCTGGATCAGCTTGCTGTGGAAAAGCAGAGCCAGAAGCAAGGTGACGTAAGGGCTGCACTCCCTTGATTTCAGCCTGTCCTCAGTGTTTGTGAGTTCCCCATGCCCTGAGCATGGGCTGGACAATTGGTACCTCCAGTTTCTCTCTCTGGAAAAGCCACATGTGGTACCACATGGGCTCATTTACCTGCTCTGTGCCTTACAACCTCCTTCCAGCAGGAAAATGGGCAGGAAGGCTCGATGAAGCAGCTAGTAAAAGGCTCTAAGGAGGGTCTTAAGGAGCTGCAGTCATGATGAGAATTGGCCAACAGGGAGGGAACTGTGACAGTCCCATGGTCCTGCCTGAGCAGTAAAAGGACTCTCCAGGCAATACAGAATACAAACAACCCCCTCCCCTTGCCAGGATCCTAATTAGAGAAAGAGATAAAAAGGGGCCTGCAGACAAATGCTCAGGCTGCCTCCTACCCACCACACCGATCTGAGCATGTGGAGCCTCCCAGCCCAGTCAAAAGCCTCTTGGTTATCACTAAGTCCCTCTTGGCTAGAAAATGGCTCTGTCATCTTCATACTAATCCAGTTCCCATATAAACAGGCAACCTCCTTCCTTCCTTGCCACTGCTTATCCCCTCTGTCTCCTGTCCTCCTCCTCTCCCTTTTCACCCCAAACTGTATCAAATGCATCAAAGCCTGTGTAAATTACGTTTCCTTTGACCTGCTGGCAGCAAGTTCAGCCACAGCACATTAAAAGAGCAGAGGCTGAAGTTTCATGGTCAGCAAAGGCAGGGAGGAACAGCAGGGCTTGACTGTTTCTTTTGCCTTTAGAACCAACATTTTCCCCCAAGTTCAGTGGTACTTAAAGCTGAGGTTTGGGGCTCTGTGTGTATGGGAAAGGGGGAGGGTGTGCAACTGTGAAGCTGGGAGGTGATTTCCGAGCAGCCCCCACAGGTACCCACCTGTCCTTTCTGGGTGGTCTGATCCAGTGTTGCAGTTGCCATCCTCTCCCACTAACCATCTCTGAAGATAATGGACAGGACAGAGGTCATGGGGGCCTGTGGGAGGTGGCAAGGACAGGAGGAATGAAACAGGGATGGCCCAATCTCTGCAAAGCCCTGCTGGGTTCTACAGCCTGCACCAGCCTGATCACGACCTCCCAAAACACTTTCTGCCCTGACTGCTTTCCCCAGGCACAGTCTGCACATTTTGTTCATCGTGCTACTTGTGCAATGTGGGCAACTTCACGTGTTTTTGGGTTTGGTTGCAAACGATGCCCATATCGTTGCCAGTGATGGCTGCACAGGCTGTAGCTTGCTGCAGGGAGGAGATCAGGAGCTGGCAAGGCACAGCAGATTGTGGAGATGTTTTGGGGCAACAGTGTGGGCTCAAGCTGGATGAGAACAGCAGTACTCCCAGCTTTCTGCCAGTCATCCCTGACGCGATGCAGAGGATATGCAGCATCAGTGCAAGCCTTAGTGACAGCAGCCTGGCACTCCATGGGCAGGGACCCCATCAAGAAAGGGAATGAAACTGGAGAAAACCACCTGCAGCATCTCTGGTTCTTACACACCTGCTCCAAACAGGATGGTGGACCTAAACTGGTAAAGCACTGTGCTGTCCTTAGAGAAACAGAGATGTAGAGGGACTGGTTGTCATCTCACAGTGCTGTGGCAATCTGTGCTCTCACATCTTGGATGTGGGGCTGTTTCTGCTGTGGCTCTGGGCCTCATGTAGAGTTTGGAGCACCCTCCTCTGAAATCACTGTGATGGCCATGCCAATCCCCAAAGAGGCAGCATCATATCTGGAGCCTGTGAAGCCACTGCCAGCAAAATAAATATTCGGGAATATTTTTAGCCTGCTCTTGTTCAGAGAGAATTTCTTTGTGTCCTTCTGAGGAGCTTGACAGATCTTTCATCGGTTTGTTTTTCTCATTAGCCAGCATAAGCTTTGTTCTTATTTAATAAAGATTAGGATCTGCTGCCTCCAGCCCTCTTTTTTTGCTCCTCCATCAGGCCTGTGGGGGCTCAGGCTGCAGCGACATGTCTGATGTTGGGCTGCGGAAGTTGAAATGCAGGACAGAAGCTGGATGGAGTCTAGCATTTACTTCCCCAAAAAGCCCCATCCCGCATCACTTTGCCCCGGCACCACCACCTTCCGCAGAGAGCTGCCCTGCGGGGGTAGAGGGGAAGGGGATGGACAGAGTGATTGGAAACTGCTGTCTGGATCATCCAGAGGTTTCCAGGCTCAGCTGGCTTGAATCATTGCAACAGTCTTGGTCTGAGCCATCAACAGACAGCATGGGGGGAAAATGGGATGGCTGATACAGGCAAATGTAGGCTGTGCATGAGCCTAATAAAACAGGAGATGTGCCATAAATGAAGGAACAGCTTCTTCGCGCTTCAGAGGTCAGAAAGATGTAATGGATCTCCCATCCCTTTATATATCATTGGACTCTCCTGGTTAGTCAAAAAAAAATCTAAACAAACCTGTTCTCTTTCTTGAGCTGAGTCATTCCTCAGAAAGGAATGAGTTTAAAACAACAGCAGGTATGAACCAGAATGAATTTTATAAACTCCCAGAAGGCAGCAATAGGGACTCCTGAGCTTTGAAACTCTGACCTCTGCTGACAGCCCCCACTGCCACGTGCTGCTATGGTAGAAGCATCACCACATCTAGCTGGGATGGAGGCCACTGGAGGGACAGGACCTGGTGTCACATCCTTAGGACAGAGATGGTGAGGGGGTCAAGGGGGGGGAAGGTGTCCCAGCTCAAGCTCCCATATGTTACTTCTTATTCTCCCCACTGCCAACTGTATGGACCAGCCTGGCTATTGCTCTCCACCTCAGTTTAGTCACTTCTAGAACAAGAGTACATTTACCTTGTAAGAAATGCTGTGGTTATTTACTTGTGGTAACATACATAATTAGGTCAACACAGATCCAGCTATTAACATCTCTATATGTTAATGAACTTCTTCCTTAGAGATTGGTATTAATTTTTTTTTTTAAAAACATTTACATTTGGTAAGAAGGCTCCCATTTCTAGCAGGAGAGCCTATTTTGCATATGCGTAACTTTGAAAGGGATGAATAACTTCATGGCCAATAACATTTATAGCTTTGCCTTGTGCAGGGAGATAAGGGTAGAGGAACGCAGGGCTCCAGGGCAGGAGCTGTTTGCCGAGAGGGGCTGGGAAGGAATCCAGTCCCCACCCAGCTGGAGCCTTACCTGCGCCCAGGTGCATGCCGGCCGCGGTGCCCAGCCCAGCCCCGGCCATCGCGTAAGGCTGGATACCAAACCTACCAGCTCACTCTGGCATAGCTGGAAGGGGAGGAGGAAGGGAGGACAGAGGAGGAACAGCAGGGAAGGCAAATTTTAGAAATACTTTTTGAACAGTCACAGTTGTAAATGAACTCACCCTCACCATGGTTTTGTCACTTATGTTTGCTGCCTGGGGCTATGTGAGAACACAAGTTTTCCTGGCATGACTGCTCTTGGAAAATCAGCTTCCAATCCATATATGATAGTGTTCATAGAAACCACAATTCTCATTTACATGCACTGATTTCCCTGCCAGAAATCATGCTGCTGTCCAACCCAGGGATAAAAATGCTGCCCTGTAACTTCCCTGACCCATCACAACCAACCAATGCACTTCAAAACTCAAGTATTTTCCAAGGAATGCTTGTAATCCACAGTTTAAGAAAATCTTCCCCACATTCATGCTGTGGCTCAGCATGACTACTGCATTTGTGGAGGTTTCCTTATAGGTATTTCCCAAACCAGATAACTACCCCCATGAAGAATAAATGAACAAACCCTTGGGAACTAAACCTTTCAGGTACACAATTTCTTAAATATTCTTCATTCAAAATTTCTCTCGTTTTCTCAAGTGCTTTATATCATGCCATGGAGATATACTCACATCTCACCAATGCTCAGAGAGGAATCTGTCTCTTTTAAAGCCCTTTTGCCCTGGCCAAAACCAGAGAGAGGTTCTCATTCCTCTCCCTGTGCTAAACTCAGCCCAGGGACCTCCTTCCTCCACTCCAGCCGCTGCTCTGCTCAGTTCAATGGAGCAAAGGTTGGGGAGGTGGAGAGAGAGCCCTTAATAAAGATAAAATCTATTTCTAATGTCTATAAAAACCAAACCCAAATTCCCAGTTACTTCAACGTGAGCTATGGAGTTGGGGTAATGGAGAATGGAGTTATTTATTAATAGAAGGGCATTTCAATAGAGATTGAAGGAGGCGATACAGACCAAATGGAGGCATTTACAGAAATAATGCTCAGGAGGTTTTACCCGGCTTGGTCAGGTGTCTCAATAGCATGAACTGAGAACAGCTGTCTCCCATTCCCTGAAAAAGGTGGTTTTGGGGAGCTGCATCCTCACAGAGCCCTGCTATTACACAATCCATTTCCCCCAGACTGGGCCCTCATTTCTACCTGAAGTGGAGTCAGAAGCAGCAGCAGCATAGAAGGGGGTCCTGTTCTTGATGGATTTTTTTTGAAATGGTGTGATGGTGATATGCTCATCCCACAGCCCCCCCTGGCATGCTCCCCACCTTCACTCCCTGGCCATAGTTTTAAATCTCCAAGGCTAGAAGCCTTGAAAAGTGCACAAGACCCCACTCTGATTCCTACCACTGCCTCTCGCAAAATGCAAAATTTACCTCCCTAAATTCCTCACCAACTTCTTTTTAACACACACCTCTACCCTCACTTTGCAAGCAAACAGTGCTGAAATTCCCACCTGCCTCTCCCTTGCAGCCCCTTCTGGAGGGGCTCATTAGCCATGCAAATAAAAAATATTCTGAGAGCACGACAACCAATTCCCCCCCTGCATCGGCAAGGAATGACAATTCATGGGGGTCTTCAGGGGGCTGGGACGGAGGGAGGGAGGGGCGTGGGGTGGTGCGTCAGTGCATGCGTCGGTCGCTGCCTGCACCTACCTCGCGGGGGGGGAGGGCGTGGGGTGGAAAAAAAGGGAAAAAGGGAAAGGAAAGTATAGGACTACCCAGCAAAGAGAGGGAAACATCTTTATCTGAGAATGGCTATCAAAAGCCACCACACACGCTGCAGTCTACCACATGCACTGAGATGTCACTAGTAGCATGGGCTTGGTGTTGTTTTCCTCCTAGATGTAGCGGCAGCTCTGACTCTCAGAAGTCCCTCTCCTCCTTCTTCCCTTAGTCAGAAATCTTAACCACGTGGAGTAAACAACGATCTTGCTCTAATTTGTAATGCTTAGCTAAGATCTGTCTGTCTATAAGTGCTATGTCAGTGTATTT
Source organism: Ceryle rudis (assembly GCA_033439905.1). Classification (NCBI taxonomy): domain Eukaryota; kingdom Metazoa; phylum Chordata; class Aves; order Coraciiformes; family Cerylidae; genus Ceryle; species Ceryle rudis. The sequence goes on along the minus strand of JAAGNO010008477.1, from coordinate 47,784 downwards.
GCTGTAGGTATTCAGACAGTTAGTCATCTCTGCTGCTGAGCCTACAGCAATATTTCTACAACTTCAAAGGCCCTTACAGAGAATAATATCTTTTGGCTAATTAAATCAGGATATAATGTAACAAAGGTTGTTTTTTTTTTTTCTCCCCTTCTCTTCCTTGAGTTTCTGCTTTCATAACCTAATCAGGCATTTTAGTGGGTGAAACATCTCTATTAAGTCTCTCATTTCTCAGCCACACGATACAAAAACAGGATGATAATTGAGGCTGCATAATTGATGTGGGCAATGACAGAATATAGAAAAGGGCTCCATTAGCCAGGTCACATCATTAGCATACATTACGTTCAACAAGATTGCTCTCTTCACCTCCTATTTATTAATGGGTTAATCCAGTCCCATCAGCCTGAATACATCATTGTTTAGGTCCTTTCCTGTAAGATACAGTAGCTCAGTTTTACATTAGGAAAGAATTGCTGCTAATGGCAATAAAATCCTGTAAGTGTCAGCATTGCAGTGGTGCTGTTTGCAGAAGCTCTCGGTTCCTCTAAAAGCCAAGGCTGCAATGAAGTCTGCAGCACCAACGTGCTCTTGGCAGCACAGGCCCAAAGAGAGGGAACTCCTGCAAGGACACGTGTGGTGTTGCCAGATGAGACCACACATGGACTCCTCCAATAATCCGGGCATCAAATCTGTCTTCTATTTCCTGTCTCGGTTACTACGTTTCTCAGAAAGAAGAGGTAGTTTATTTCCTCTCCCACTGTCATTGACGTAGAGAGATATTAGCTTCTGTATCAAAAGAAATTCAAAACTAAAATGATGTTTCAAAGCCACTGCAGTGATGAGGATACCTGGGGTTACTGCATTGACTACCCCTTTGGGTGAACCTGCCAGAAGAATTTGCTGGGGGGTAAATGCAGCTGCCCATCAACCAAAAAGCTCTTCCAGAGTTCACATCTGCTAGCGCTGATGCAAAGGGAAAATCCTGGTCTCCCATAGTGCTCTGGTAGCTGCTGGAAGGAAAAGCTGTTCCTGAAGACAAACCAGAAAAACCTTTAGGTGCTGTGGGGAAGTCTTCTGTTTTGGTTGTATCATGATGCTAGAGGATCTGGCCTTATAAATTTTTTTGGGTTTCCAAAGAATAGTTGACATTAGTGGACTAATTCAATTGCCAAAAGGAAAAAATGAAATGGGATCCCTAATCCAGGGCTGCCTGTCACTTTCCTCTTTGTCTAAAGCCCAGTGCCTGGTTACTAAGTCCCTTGGGACTTCAAACCCTATTTTGACTATTCAGAGTCAAAATCTGGCCAACTGGAATGTTCACTCCTGGGTTGTCTTTCTGCAATAACCTGTGCATGGTGTCCCAAACTACTATTATTACCGTACCTTTTCCATTTATTGATTAGCACATGGAGAAATCAACTGGGCTCAGAGCTCCCTCATGCTAGACACAATCTGGGTAGCCAGACAAAGGACAGAAGCAAGCAAGCACTATTATTCCCATTTTACATCTAAGTTCAAAAAAACCACCCTCAGTGACTTGTCTAGTCACATAGAAAATCTATAAATATAGGAAGTAAAGACAGATATTTTTCATTGTAGCCATGCTCCTTACCTGTGCTAATTAACCTGCCTCAAGGCAATAATTACCCACTTCCTTTCCTGGCTTATCATGCTGCCTTCCACCAGAAACAGAACAGATCCAGTGAGGCCAATCTCTTGGCTTAGGCACAGTTCCCTTATTGTTCCTTCAAGAAGAAAACAGACTTTGTAAGCTGACTTCTTATTCTAGGAATCTGTAGATCAGGCTATAGGGATGGTTGTCAGAGTGACATCTACACTACAGACACTACCAAGACCACGCAGTTAATCATCACTGCCAGGTGCACTTCTGCCTAACAGTGCAGCCTTCTCAACTTAGCTACTCGAGCAGGGTAGACACACAAACCATTCTCATTTTCATATCTCATTCAGAAAATGTCACAGAAAGGCTTCTGCACTTGAAACTGGCGATGCATTGATATATTTACTCGCGTATCATCATCAGTGCTGTGGCTGAGACATGAACATAATCAATCTGCTGTGTTGGATCTCTCAAACATGTTAGAGTTATGTTAATAAGACAGCAGGTTGTCAGCTTTTCTAGTGAAGTACCAGAGTATTTTTTTTAACACCTAATAGTAGCAACTCAGAGTTCAGAAGCTCTGGAATAAAATTAATGCTTGTATCTCTTAACTAGCCTTTCACTCACTCTGGGGTTTTTTCTCAGAGTTGGTATCAGATACAGCATAGAATAGTCACTTTGAAGACCTCCACTAGAGCAAAGCTCTCATCTCATAACAACAAGCAAATGGAGCTTTCCACCTATCCAAGATGCTGAACTGTACTTTTTGCCACAAAAGTCTTCAAGTGCCATTGTAAAGTAAAAATTAATTTATATACCCATAGTCTTGTTTTAAATGAAGTGGGCGCTGTCATTCCAGCTGGTATTATAAATAGGGAAAGGAGGATCAAACATCCCCTTTGTTGCTGGACCCTCTCCCCCAGTCCTCCATCACAAAATTGGTACAGCAGTTTTGCTATGAAAAATATTCCTTTACTTTCAGCTTGCATAAACTATTTGTCTATTTTACATTCATTTTTAATGTGTATCATTTAAATAATTTTCATTCTGGTTTTGATCAAAACTAGTTCATATCCAAAGCCAAATAAATCCTCACAGAAAGTATTTCCCTTGTGAAAACTCCCTGATTATCAGACCTGAAATTGCGATCAGCATGAAATGGCACTGCCTGATTTCACTCTTCAGCCTGAATGTCTTGATTCGGATCTCTGCCCAGGCCAGCTGATGGTGAGCAAATTGCCCCAGGGCTACCCAGCACCACCCCCATCTGAATCTCTCCAGCACTGCACTGACGGAGCACTCTGTTGACACGCCAACTACAGACCCTGCTCTGGTTTAGGACAGGATTTACTCAGCAAATTCTGGCTGATTTTCATGGCAGGTGGCCCAGGGACTGACAGAAAAAAAATCAGAATCTACAGATTTGGCTTGTCCTAGAAAGGCTGGATTGGGGTGCTACCTGCCAGTCCTGACTAAATAATCATGTCACCGACAGACCTGTACATAGGAAGGATAAGGGAGGCTGACTGCACAGCTCCCTCTGCCTCCTCCCATCCTCTGCAGGGGGTAGGCAACCAAGCCTATTTATCTGCCCATGTGCAGAAGACCCCATGGACTCACATCCTGGAGTTGGCTGTGAGGAGTTGGGATTCCTCCCACACTAAGTCAGATTTTTAGTCCTGAGGAGAGTGGTTAATCTCTGGTAAGGTCAGCATAGTTTAGCAGAAAAAAAAAAAAAAAAAAAAGAGAGAGAGAGAAAGGAAAGGGCTCTTTTAATTGCATTAATTATGATACATTCTCTTTTGTTTCTGATGACTGTTGCATTTTAGGATCCAGGAATGGTATCACTGAATTTTAATCAGAGATCTGAGCAAACTACTGAAATATGATTAGTTTTTCTATCTGACACTGTGATTACTGCTTAGGAGACATCTGCTGCTGTTGCATAAAATCAAATTTTCCTTTTCTGTCTTCCATTGAGTCAACACGAGAACTATTCTCTTGTTCAGTTGGGGACTTTTTTTTGTTTGGTTGGTTTGCTTTTTTGTTCTGTTTGTTTTGTTTTTAAGCAGGTGGAGACAATCTCAAGAAACACCCCAGCAAGGAAGCATGGCTCAACCTTTTCCACCGCAGGCCCTCCGAGGACACTCTGACACACCCCTCCGATGGTTTTCTTTGCCCTCCCTGTGCCAACACGTTGCCTGCTTTTCCAGTGGGGAAGAAAGCTTGATCCCTGTGTGTGCATTTGCATGCACAGGACGTGGCCTTTCTCTGTATTGCGGTGGGGCTGCCAACTCTTCCCATTCTCATGGCTCGGCTCTTCTCATTGTCCTTGTGACACCTGGTCACAGGAATCGCTTGAACAGCCTACAGCTGGGTCTCCCTTCTTGCTAACCATGTGCTGCCCAAACGCTCCATCAAAACAAAATAATGTCCCTCTCATCTATGCAGGTGAAAAGGCCTTTTTCAAGATGACTTCATCAGAAGGCAGATGGTGGCTTTAGGTTATGCATTAAAAGCCTGATCTTGCAAGGTGCTGATCTCAACCAGGGTTGAGGGCAGCACTCAGCATGTTGCAAAGACAGCATCCAGAAACTGAAGGTAGCAGCAGAGGGGGAAGAGAGGGAAAGAAGGAGGAAAAAGTATACATATAAAAAAAGAAATAAAGAGCAAAAATAAAGGTAATATTTTTTACACTTGACCTCAAAGCTGCTGGGACTGCTGTAAGGTATTTTTCACACTCAGGTTAGTCTGTTCTAGAAGGCTATGGGCATCAAAGAGAAAACATTATAAAATATCTGTCTTCCACTCGCCTGCATTTTGCCTGTAATAGGTCTCCCACTTACACTGTTATTTTTTCCCCCCTCATCTCACCACGGAACAGAGGACGGCTGCTCACAAGGTTCATTAATATGCATAAAGTGCAGTATAATTAGTTGCCACAGGTAACCCTTCTATAACTGTGTGAATTGAGCTAATGTGCAAATATATGAAGCACTGCAAGTAGGATGGTGTAAGTAAAAGTCCCCCATTTCATAAAAGGAAATATTTGAATAATATGCAAATGTACTGGATGTTATTAACAGGATGTCAAGGTTTGACAGTTCATGTTATTGTGGAAATAAATGAGTTTTGACACAAATAACTTAGATATGCATTGATTTTTTGAGCAAACGTTGTAATGAGATGTTATGTATTGTAGTGCAGGTTTATACAGATTTTGATGACTATTAGGGGAAAACATAACAGTGGATCAATTATTAATGTATTCATTAATATGCTCCAATGTGTAACAATAATTATTTTCTTTTTTTTCCTCCCACCCCACTTCAAAATGCAGTTCCTCTTGCATTTTTAATATACCTGCTTGAAAGTATACAGAGCAGAGTCAATATAGCATTCAAATCATAGACATTGAGAGAGATGAAATTGTTTCAAAAAATCAAAGAGACTGCACCTAACAGCCACTGACAAACACTACACGAATGCTCCTCACACTCTGAATTTCTTCATTATAACTCCCTGGAGGAGGCGTTAGCTTCTGTTCTTTCAAGGAACCCAGTTTACATGCCGAAGCTCATCATCAGGTCAACACTTCCTAATTTTGGTCAGTGAGCTTATGTGAATTTCCATTGTGTTGGCATTTGCTCCTAAGAGGCAGAGGAAAGATGCGGCCAGAAAGCATTCAATGCCTAAGGACAAACATCTGCTGAAATAGCTTTCTGGCCAAGTTCACCAACAGGGGAATCTAAGGTTGATCCATTCTGTTGAACCTGCCAGCTGTCCCTGTTTTGTGCCATCCCTCCCCGATTTCTAAAAGGATTGTCATAGCATCCCAGTAGCTGTTTTGGAGTCCTGTATGGAAGGACTGTCAGATCCCTGCTCACTGGACCAAGAAGGGGACAGGCACATCAGCATGGGCAACCCAGCAGCAAGAAATCCTGAGCTGATGGAAGTGGTACAGATTTAGCTTGACTCATTTTGGCTTTCCTGCAGCGCTATTTCCATAATGTTGGACTTGCATTGTCATTTGCACTGGTGCAAAGATGATGCAGCAGATGCGAAATACTCGTTCATGACAGTGACCACAGGAAGGTGTCCCAAAAGGCCAATTCATTTCTAAGGATGAAGACAAATGATTGAGCCTTCATTTCATTAAGGTATTAATTTATCTGTCACTCGAAGAACCTTATCTGTGAAATAAAATTTAGTAATTTGTAGGATCTTCTCTAATATTCTCAGGTTAAGAACTTCTGGCCTTAAAAAGTTACACTGTAACAGAATCAGACACAGAGGTTAAACAATATTTCTGGACAAACTTTTTAGCAGTCATTTCATAAACAGCAACAAAGCAGCAGTTGTTCTGGAAGGTGGCTATCTGAAGAAAAGTAATCGAGCTTATGAGTCCTGTCTTTGGTAATTATGAAAATTCAGAGAAACAGGATTATTTGGGAGGTGTTGAATAGAGGTTCTTCTCTGAGGTTAAGCTGGCAAGTACTGCTGAGGGTTTTTTGGCTTCTTATGAAAAAATGGGCCCCGATCCACTTCTTGAGTCACACAAAAATTTACTTTTCAAAATTCCCCAAAGGAGTACAGGACACTCAAAGTTCAGTCCCTCCGGTGACCTTCCTGCCACAAAGGAAACTCCTTGCTGCTCAGTATTAAGTTTGTTAAAAGGTTCTGGAAAGTATATTCCAGCCTGTAGAGCATGGAGCCAGTTGAAGATGTTCTGTTCGCCTTTTGACATAATAGACAGGATTCATCTCACTTAATATTAGCTCAGTTTAACAGCCTCTTGTCTGTGGTGGTTTATTCTAAATAATTAAACGTACCTCTAGATAACCCTCTCTCACAACTGGCAATAGATGACACCTGGATGAAGACCTCAGATTTGATGCCAACTTTCAGACAAGTTTCTTGTATGGCTGCTGAACTCAACAACCCAGAAACTTCCAAGGCCCTTGTAAGACTTGGGAATCATAGTAAGTAAACATCTTCAAGCTGATCAACTCTGATTAAGAAATACTGCACTAGAACCAGTGTTACTTAAACTGGTTAGTTCATCAAGAGCTTTACATTTATTACGCTTTCTCAAACTCTAATCCAAGACAGAAGTTACCCTTGGAATAGCGAAAGTTCTGTCACAATGCTCCAAGAGTGACCATATTGTCTATTTAGTTCTGCAATATGGACCACCATGACTAGGTTTAATTGCTTTTAAACTATGACATAAACAAGCAAATGCTGGATACAAGGAGGGAAAATAGCCACAGAGAACTAACCAAAAATTGGATACCTCAAGTCCTGAAAGGGAAAAAGGATATCCAACACCAGGCTTAAAATTGTGGGTAGAATCATGGGTCTAGAAGAACTAAGAAGGACATTTGCTAGTTGTCTGCATGTCATAAATACTGGGATAGCTAGAGATTTGCTGCTTAAAACACTTATTTTATACAGTCAATCAGTATGCTACCTAAACCATTATCCAGTATTACTGTGGGTAACACACTGCACAATGAAAAGGTTTGTGTAATTATAACATGATTCAGACGACCTTTTGTACCACAGGTAATACTTTGCACCCCTTACACTGTCTAATACTGGCCAATGGACCTGAGACAACCCTGAATTGTTAAGCTACAGACAAGATTTCAAAAGTGCTCCAGCCTTCAAGCATCCAAAATAATAAGTCATTTGAGGTCTTGTGTTTTCGAGAACAGGTACTGATTTTCAGGGGCAGATTACATGCCTGAACATTTGAGGCTCTTGCTTTGGAGATAATAACTCTCTGATGGATTTTGCTCACAGACAGTCATCATCTCTGGGTAAGTGAACCTGAAAGCAGCACGAGTGTATAATTGACTGCACACTGGGGTCTGTAGCTCAGCACGGCAATGTAACCAAAGAACAGGGAAAAGCTTCAACTGCCAAGAAAAGGAAATATTTTCTTTAGCCCATAAAAAAAAACAGTCTCCCAAAACTGCAGGCTTTGAAACTCAAAGCCAAGTTTTCACATATGACTTCTAAAGAAAACAAACTCCCTACAAATCATTATGCTTTTCTCTTAGATGTTTTTAGAATTTCAATTTTTAAATTTTAAATTTTCCAATTTTAAAAATTCCAATTCTTGTCCATAGGTGAAAATAAAACCTTCCACTAATACCAAACATTTATAGGGCTTAGTGATACAGAACATGTCTTGTATTTATCATTTGCATTTTTTTTATAAAGCTGCTGTCTTCCATCCCTGAGTAGCATCACAGGTTGCATATCTGTGTAATGCAGCAGAAGAGAATAACTGGGATTCCTGCTAGAAAACCTAAAGAAATAATTTCCTCTTGGTTATTTCCAAGCGAATAATAATACTGGACAAAACCACAGCACTTTTCCCTCAGCAATATTATGAAGTCTGCAAAAGATCATCTCCCAGGGAATGGACTGACAGCTCAGAATTAACCCAGGTAATGCCAATGAGAAACAGAAAATACTTTTGAGTAATAACTCCTGCATATTACTTTGCACTTTTTAGAGGGAGATTTTTCAAGTGTATTTTAAAAGATGGGGGAAAAAAAAAATAAATCTCGCCTGCTCTTTACGCATGTGGAAATCAAAGCAAGGAGAGATGAAATGAACTTGCAGTGATCATTCACCTGCAGAACAGGGACAGATAAAAAGTCTTGTGGTGACCTCTAAAGCGAGCAGTGAGCAACACTGCAGCACACTCTAGGGCTCTGGTCCCCACTCATTCTGTTAGGACACTTGACCAGGATATGCTACAGCTCTTAATATTCATGCACCCACATTTCTCTTGTTCAGTAGAAAGCAAGGTAGGGACAGAAGACCTAGAGAGTGATGCACAGCTCATCACCGTTTAACAATATATACCGTAAGTTGCCTTGTCAGATTTGAAGAGATGTCTGCCTCTGCTTTAGCTGAGGCATCGCTCTTCCTACTTGTCATAGGGATATGAAAACTTGGGCTGTTTCCAGGCAGTGATATCATTATCACATTATGTAAAGAAATAATGCTTCTTCAGCCTATCAAGGACTGGTCCATAGAGAGTTACACTTTTTTTTTTTCTTTTTATCCCCTGCTGAATCACTCCAATTTGCTGCATCTGAGGCTGAATGAAGAGGATTATGATCACTGTATTTTCAACATCCCAGTCCATCCAGTGGCTCCCAGACAGCTTCAGATCTTGAATTCCATCAGCTGACCCCACAGTTATCCCTGTGGCTTCTGTTGCATGCACTTATGAAAGGTGAAAAGCTGGCAATAGGATTCCTCTGAGGAAGAGTTTCCAGAAGAGACCAAATTAACACAGAGCACCAATAAACACTACCAGACTCTCCACTCTATCTTCCTTTCCCATCGTAGCTGCAGTATGTAATTACAATAGACAGAGCCTTGTTCTACAGAAATCAGCACAACTATGAACCTCACCAGGGTCATTTACCTGCCTGGGTAGTTTCCTACAGAAGAGTCATGGGTAGATAATCAGACAGCTAAGGACAAAACTTTGATCCATAGAGAGATGGTTTAGATAATTTCTAATTAGTCAGTAGAATAAAAAACACACACACACAAATATATATTTCAATCCAGATATGAAGTCTGTGAGAGGATGTCTTGTTTCACTCAATTAGAGCTGGATTTTTTTTTTTTTTTTTACTCTCTCCATCCTTAGTTCAGAATCAAACTAGTGACAGAAAAAAAACCAACAAACTGAACCAAAACATGCACCAAAACCAAATAGGGCCAGTGTACAGGGAGCAAAAACAGGAACTGAAAAACAGACCAGAAAGATATACCTTTTATATTCAGAATTTCTATTTTTAAGTTAAATTGGTAGGTTTTCAACATCTTTGAACAATTCCCCCCCCCCAAAAAAAACCAAAACAAAACACGGATTTGCTTTTAATACCAACTCCAACAGGCAAGCAGACAGATAGCTGCAGTCCTCTATCTGAAAAGCTTTGCTCAGGTTCTTGCCCTCTCTAATGTGATTGCCAACAGGGAGTGACAGTTGGTACCATCTGCACACTGGTTTTTCTGATTTGAATAACTTCTCAGACTTCCAATGGGACAAACAGGTCATTTCAGATTAGACATCAAATTTCACTGGCTTTTGGTCACTTCTGCCCTGGGTCACATTTGACTACAGCCTGTCACTTGCAAGTCATCTATCAACAGATTGTTCCTACCTCCCAAAATGCCAAGTTCAAATGTACACACAGTAAAACCACAAAATGACCCCTGATATATTTTAAAATAACTATGTAAATGAAGCAGAATATTTAAGGAAACTTTTTAGGGTCCTTTTTATTAATCTACTACTTTAGGAGAAACTTGTTTGTTTTATTTGCCAGGGGGGAAGGAGATGGAATTTGAAAAGAAAAAAAAAAGAAAAACAAAGTAACAGCAACAAAAAAACCCCACAACCCAAAAAAAACCCAACAAAAACAAAAAAAACACCACATAAAAACCCCAAACAAAACAAAACCAAACCCCAATATACACACAAAAGGAAACTCTATTAGAAAGGATGCTAAAATTCAGTGTCAGGCATAACAACGCATGGTAATGTAATGCTGAAGTGCACCTCAGACAACCTTTTTCCCCTTGCTTATCAAACGGACGATATATGGCCCTCCATTAAAAGTGCTTCCACAGACAGGCCACCAAGGTCTTGCCTTCAGCTCATTCAGTAAGTGCAAAACAAGGGAATCGAGAACACCAGGGCACCAAAGATGTGTATTTGCAAAGATGTAATGACTGCCCATGTAATGAAATGCGTGCACTGTGTGCAACTGGCCTGGTTTGAGTTAGAGCAGAACTAATTTTGTGCAGTATTTTACTTTTCAGCTCAGTCTCTTGATATGGAGACAAGAAAAAATAAAATAATCACCATTACCCTTAACTTGCACTGCTTATTTACCCTTCTTGAGATAAACATATGCCCAAGTCATTTCTCTTCACAGAACAGTAGGGGTTGGTAGGAACCTCTAAAGATCATCTAGTCCAGTCCACCTCCCAGAACAGGATTGCCCACAGCAGATCACACAGGAACAAGTCCAGGTGGCTTCTGAAAGTCTCCAGAGATGAAGAATCCACCACTGCTCTGGGCAGCCTGTTCCAGTGCTCTGTTTCTCTCACAGTGAAGAAGTATTTCCTCATGGTGAGGTTGAGCCTCCTGTTTTCCAGTTTATGGCCATTGCCCCTAGTCCTGCCACTGGACACTGCTGAGAAAAGCCTGGCCCCATCTTCCTGACACCCACCCTTTAGATATTTATAACCTTTGATAAGATCCCCCCCTCAGCCTCCTCCTCCCTAGGTAAACAGACCCAGACCTCTCAGCCTGATAGGTGCTCCAGGCCCTTAATCATCTCAGTGGCCCTGTGCTGGAACCTCTCCAGTAGTTTCTTGTCCTTCTTGAACCGGGGAGCCCAGAACTGCACACAGTACTCTAGGTGAGGCCTCAGCAGCACAGAGTTGAGGGGCAGGAGAACCTCCCTCAGCCTGCTGGCCCTACTCTTCCTAATGCATCCCAGGATGCCATTGGCCTTCTTGGCCATGGGAGCACACTGCTGGCTCATGGTCATCCTGTTGTCCACTAGGACTCACAGGTCTTTTCTGCCAGAGATGCCCTCCAACAGATTAGCCCCCAACCTGTACTGACAACCATGGGGTTGTTCTTCCCCAGATGCAGCACTTTACACTTGCCCTTACTGGATTTCATTAGATTTCTCCCCACCCAGCCCTCTAGCATGTCTAGGTCATGCTGGATGACAGCATAGCCTTCTGGCATGTCAGCCACTCCTCACAGTTTTGTATCATCACCAAACTTGCTGAGGGTACATTCTATCCCTTCACCCAGGTCAGCATTCAAACACTGGTTCTTGTTGTAACTTCACTGATAGATTAAAGGACCTCTTACAAACCAGTGTTTTCATGCTGTGGAGGCACTTAACACTGAAGACAAGTCATCTCCTAATCTTCTTTTTGATAAGCTAAAAAGACTGAGAGCATCTCATAGCAAAGCTTTTTCCCCAGGCCCTGTATTACTCCAGGCATCTCTTTTCTGCATCCTCTTCAATTTACCAGTATATTTTTCAGAATGTGAGCACTGGAAGAATCAGAAGAAATGCGGTACCATTGGTCTCCTAAAGACAGGGGTGAAGTTGCCTTCCCACTTCACTGCCCCCCTGATTAAATACCCATGAATCATGTAGCCCTTGCAGAATTAGCACAGAAACAGGGGGAGTCTGTAGACACATCCCTAAGCATGCACAAGTAAATGAAAGCTAGACAGTGCCACCTCCTCTCATGGATTACTTTAAGGTTCTTAAAAGTTATATATTCTTGTGGATGGGATCCACTTTGCTCTAATAACCCAACTGCAACTTCAAGAAGGAATTTGTTTCATGATTCCCTTTATTGTTCTGAACAGCCTTGATGGAACTATACACCAACCTTTTGTACTGACATTGTTACATCCCCTTTTTTAGTGAAGGACTGACAAACATGTATCTTAATCATATTTTCATGGCTGCTTTTACAGTTTAATGGCATGTTATAGTTTAAATGGTCACCAATTGAATGGGCCTTGTTGGTTTATGAAATAGCTGTTAATATTAGATTGCACAGTTGGGAGTATTACAGTGTGCACTTGTGCATTAAATATTTATTTGTCTGGTTAGAGCTGAGACTATTTGAAGTGTAAGAATTGAAATTTGGGCAGGGCTTCAGTGTGTTGTTGCCAGTGGCTTAATGGTGTATGCACTGTGCGCTAGCCTGAGTCTTTGGAGTACCACAGCCTTCAGTTAAGGCCCCTTCAGGTTTCTGGTTTGTCCTCATTCATTGTGAATAGTGAAATAAAGACATATGGATGTCTATTGCCTCATCGTTTTTTAAGCCAGTCCAGGGCTTTTTCCAGATGATCACTATCTCTGCTCAAAGTGGGTCATGCAACATAGTGGCAGACATCATTTTTGCTGCCAGAAGCCCCTTCGTAGTAAACTCTGGGTCCCCGAGGACAGTCTATTGCCAGCACACACTCCTCTTTTGTGTAACTCCTATTACAATAGTCAATGTGAGTTTGTATTGATCTCTCAAGTATCATCAAATGAGATAAAGGGAAAATGAAAATCAACTACCGTTAAGTATTCATATTGAAAGGCCTTGTGTATATGTCAGCGTTAAGCAGAAATGGGATGGATGCACGTGTGTAACTCGTGAATTAGCAATTTTTAACTTTGGTGATTCCAGGTATTGCATAGTTGCTAATTGTAAAACTTTTGCATCAGCCTAGACTCTGAAAGTCCTTTTACCGTCCAGATACCTTCAGGTGGACACACTGTAAACTGAATACAGAGATGAATCAAGGTCACAGCTAATGTCACAGTTCATGTAAAATCTATAGCCTACCAAAGTGTCCGTTAGACTGTGGAACACCTGCGACATCTCCCTTTACCACACTGAAGTTCCACCTGACAGCCAAAGTTATTTCATTGTGGTTTTGTTATTATTATTATTTCTAATTTACTTTGGTAGAGAGCTGGGACAGCAGAATCAATACTGGGGGCACAACTCTTTCAGAAAAAGTTAGACAACTCCTCAAGTAGCAAATATGTCCCTTAGTAACTTTACACACGGTCCTACTGACTTCCTACAGACTATCTGCATGGTTTACATTACACACAAATATACATTGGGAGAGTCAGACCATATTATCCTGGAGATTGCAGAGGAATGGGTTATTTCTCTGACTCAAAGTACTGTATATTTCAAAGCTTCACAGTATTTTACTCTGAGGACATTTAATGCAGCCTCTTAGGTGTGGCTAGGAAATTTTACAATGCCGGTGTGCGAAAAAGCAGTTTGCAAAACCGTGTGAAACTGTAACATTGGTGAGCTTCTGGAACTTGCTGCCACAGGAGGCTGTGCAGACTGACAGTATCTGCAGAGTTTAAAGGGATTAGAGAAATTCATGGACAACAGGTTCATCAAAGGGGTAGGCGGGAATGTACCCTCTAACGTCTTTAATCCAATGATTACAGATGCTGGAGGCATATGAAGAGAAAGGGCTGCAGAAAGTGGCTAGAGTCAGATACTTCTCCTGGACAAGACACCCAGGCTGGATAAATGACTGGTCTGATTCAAAATGTATTTCTTAAGTCAGTTATTTATCTCATAGACTTTTTTTTTTTTTAACCTTGCAGTTGAAGCCATTTTCAAGGTGCTCTGACCTGGCTGTTCTTAATAAGAGTAGTGAGCTCCTGCCAGTATTAGAGGGATCCTTATGGTGAATGATCCCAGCATGGCTGCAGGTGGCTTAAGTATTAAATTGCAATAGCATTAGCAACAGTGCCACTGCCCACTTCATCCAGTTTCATGTCAGTTCTGAGGTTTCTGATAGACAGAGAATATGCAGAGACCTCATACAGCTGCTCTGATTTCTCTAACCGTCTGGTGAGTCCGAGGCTGTCTCAGAGGAGATCTCTCAAGGACCACTATTTCTCTGATATTTCCTGATTAGCATTTCCAGGAGCAATTTTGCTTTATAAGGAATTTCAGTGAATAGAGTTACTGATAAGCCTGAAACTTGCTTCCCATGTTTTCAAAAGTGACTGATGATTTTGAGTAGCACTGTTTGCATCTGGACACTTTAGGATGCTTTAAAGGGCTTCCAGTTTTAGAGGTCAGTAGTACTATCAAGAGGTAAACTTTTGCCCTTTCAGATACCTCAAATTGTGCATTCCTCTCCACAAAGGAAGGAAACCAAAAACAACAGCCTTTGGAAAAATCTAAACCTCGGATTTTGAGATGAAGCACAAAAAGAATTAAAAGGGTAATTATAGTTGCCAAGAGAGGAAAGTCTTCAATACATGCCTTCAGGTGAGCAGATACTTCAGTCCTGATGAAACACATGGCCTTATCTCAAACACACCTTTGACATTTCTAGTGTATGTGTTTGGGTGGGGATGGGTGTAAAACAGAGCACAGTTCCTGGAAAAAATGGAAGCAGACTTCAGAGCTCGATGGGAAACATATGGTGACACCAGATAAAAGAGACAGACAGAAAATAAAAAGAGCAAAAATTCTGCCAAAGGGGAAAATCACAACTCACATCCTCTGCTTTGGAGATGGCTCTGTATGATTACAGGCACACTGTGAATATGGCTGTTCTGATAACAAAAAAAAGTCTTCACCATTCACATAGGAAAGTTATTCTTTGGGGGTTAAACGTTCTTAGGTATTTTTATTATTTTTTCCCCCCTCTCTTTTCCCCCCAGCTAAGCAGCTTTTGGGTACAACCAGCCACGCAACATGCAAGGCCCTGCCTACAAGCTAATACCCAAATGCACACCCTGATTCCTAAGCGCATATTCATTTGAACCACAGTGACAGCCTCATTTAGAAACAAATTAGGGGTTAACTAAGAAGTCCATGACGGAGGCAGAATCGAGTTTCCCTTTTCCCCTCACTGTCTGTTAGAATTAGAAAGTGTCTATGAGCAGTGTGTGTCAAGAATATGAACATGAGATGTCATTTCTCCTGCCTCTAATTGAAGCCAAGATAAATGAAGTGGAAAGGCGGCGTCCAATCCAATCAAAACATGAAAAAGGTATTTTGACATGTAAATTACAAACTTCCTGTGTATTTTGTCTCCCCAATTACACCCTCCCCTGTCATGTTTTTTTAAATTATATCTTAATCTCCCAGTCTCCTAATAATTATGTCATCATTCTTGGGCCTTGAACACTGTGTAATGGTATTTTATAGGATGTGCCATTCATTATTAACTAAACTCACTCTCCGTCCCCGGTGATGCTATTTCTCATGGTGTTCAAATATGCATTGTGTCAGTTCTCCCTTTGTAAATGTTAGGCCAGTTCCACTCACTGCTTCTTGATTAAATGGTATGGAGTGGGCGAGATACTTTCAGACAGTTTATTCTGCCCATCATTATTTTATAGGGATGCGCGCTCCCTAGTATTTTTTTAATGGAATGGGTGAATGGTTTCAAGTGTAACTTCCCAGTCAGTTTGGATCACTGAAAGAGCTTCGTGGCTTTCATGGTGTAATTGACTGTGTTTTCTCTCCACCTCTTGAAAGAGGAGACAGTATTGGCTCGAATTAAAATACTCAGTAAGGGATCAGGAATGAGATCAATGCAGTATATGTCTACACCTACATGAGAGTATTTCCATCGACTTTAACAGTCTTCCTATCAGATCTAACAGAACGACACCAAGGATCAAATTCAACACATTTATATTTAGACCTTGTGAATGCTACATCTAAGGTAGTCGGCAAGACCAAAATAAGCACTCCTAGAATGCTATTCATCTCCTTCCTTTAAATGACTATTTTTGGATTAATCGCACCTTAAAGGCACCTTTTTCTCTCAGAAGACTAGAACAGAAGTCCTCATGACTTGTTCAAGCTGTTGAAGTTTACCAGAAGAGGAATCCCACCCCAAACAGAAAGGATCCCGTCCCTGCAGTCCCCAGGACTGCCACAGTAAGGGGGGGGACACAGATGACTGCAGGGAGAAGGAGAATTAAGGTAAGTCTTTTAATACTTGAATGTGTTATTAATGCAATCGGTTACAGGGTATTGATGAACAGCACTCAAGTGCTTCAGTTTCTGAGCAGAGTCGATCTAGAATATCACACAAACTATCAAAGATTTAAGAACTGTAACTAACTAGACACAATATCAGATGTTGCATAAGCATGCCATATTTTTCTGTTCTAGTGATTATCAGGAAAAAAAAAAAGGTAGCCTTTATAACACAAAAGCAAATATTTAGCTAAATATAGCTAGTTCAGCAGTATAACTTAACTGCTGACTTTGAGAGTACAGAAAGTGCTCTCCAGAGGTCACTTGCACATAAACAGCCAGAAAAATTACAAAGAAAATTACTAACTTGACTGTATTTAAAGGTGATGTTAAACAACTTCTGTCTACACATAGAGTTTTATGTTCTCAATCAAACCTTCAGTGAGGTAGAGAAGCCTGTGAAATGCTTTCATCCCAGACTTTCTGTTATTGAGCACAGCATACACACAAGCCAATCCTGTTTTTCAGCATCCACCTGCATGACAGGAATTTTGCCCTGGATTTGAACCACCCCTCAGCTTTGTCTAAGCTCTGTATAAGTGAATAATGATTTCAGTATCAAAGATGCAGTTTGCAGATGAAAGTTTGGCTTTGGATACACCTGGGCGATCTCTTTTTATTTATTACCATAACCAGTGAGTGCAACAGAGGAGCTGTGCAAACTCCTTAGTGACACAAGCTCAGAAGTGAAGGAAATGGAAACTCCTATTGAGTTTCAGCATCCCCTCTCTTTGCAAGAAGAGCTGTATTGCTGGAAGAGCTCTGCTCTACAGCTGCGCAAATAAAAACCAGAAGTCCTCTCTCCCTCCCCTAGCAAATGTGCTGCCAGAGCCGAGTCCCACCTCATCAGGCCTGGAACTGCCTCATTCCAGGGCCTCCCAACACAAATGCCTCCTCCTTACTCTAGCAAGGACAAAAGGTATCCAGCTCAACAAAAACTATCAGTCACCCCAGATTTAATTCTTCCTGGTGTGTTTTATTCTGTCGTTCTCCCGAGACCTGATGAGTAATACTTGACCTGAGGTGAGACTGCTGTAAGCAGGGCAATCTCCTCTTCCTTCACCCTGGCTATGGAGGGTCACATGTCTCTCCTCTACTCTCCCTCTTGTCCAGTGTCCATTTTTATTGTTCCTGACTTTTCTGCTGTAAAAGCCTGCACTCTTTGCTCACCTGTCTCCAAAGCATTCAAACCATTACTTCCGTTAAATTAACCAGCAAGATGGATTTAAGACTTAAAATATCTAAGCACAGAGTCCACCTGCTGAGGAGATCGCACTGTTCTCAACCTGCTCTTAACCTGTGCGGACAAGTCTAGAGAGGCATTAAGCCTCAGATAGCCCATCATAACCATCCATCCCCTGCTGGGAATTGGCTTTTTCTACATTCATAGCACAGCGTTGCTGCACTACTCATGCTCTGGTACCTTGTGCATGATGTGCAGCTTCCATGGAGATGAGCAAGCCCCCATATACCCTCGCAAAACACCTTCTCCAGCCTCAGCCACAAAGCTTGGGCCCTCTCCTATCAGGTATATTCCAGAGGCACACACACCTTTCATCCAGTTCCTCAGGGAAGAGCTCATCTTTCACAGGACTGAACAGTTGGTTTTACAGGAATAGAATTGAGACAACAGAATTGAATTGGTTTAGCCATTCTGTCATCTGAAAGTTCTCCTACCTGAACGGGAAGCAAGATTAATTGCTTCTCCTTCATCTGAACATCATGAACAAGTAGCCATCGTGCTTTCTACCACACTGGGGTTTCGTAGCACAGGTTTGCCAAGCTGTTAGTGCCAGTCCCAGATGTGCACACACACACATGTGCATGTTTGCTCTTTGGAAAGGAACGGTGAGGTTCCTGCCAAGCTGGACTCAATCCATTAGCACAAGATGTTCCACGTTCATGGAGCTGGTCTTCTAGCACTAGATATAAACAACAGGCACTCAAGCATAGTAGCAGCAGTCTCACCTTAATTAAAGCCACCTAAAATTACTGAGAGCCTTTTTCTTCAGTTGCACCATTCTTTCTGCCCAGGGTTCATCTCTCCATCCAGGAAGGCTTTCACACAGACATAAACCTCATCCACCCCTTGGGGTTCTCCTTTAAGTGCAACACACACCTCTGTCCAGATGGGGCTGTGGCTGGGGTATCATCTCTCCTCTCGGTACACACAGTAACACAAATTTACCATGTCAGAACAAGATGTGTCAGTTTGTCTACAGCCCAGCGGGTCTGTAATGCTTTTGTTTTATCAGGATAGTTTTTAACAGATTTTTACCTTTTTTTTTTTTTTTTTTAATTGAAGACATCAACAAATCAATGGGAAAATTGTTAACGCAATAGATGCCAGAGCACTTGTTCTGATACGGCAGCAAAACCCTTGACCTCTGTGCTGTGCCTTTAGGTGGAAATGTGTAAAGAGAAAGTTTCCAGTACCAGCTTTTCTTGTGGCCCAGCCACATGCATTTGCAGTGAGTTGCACTGATCCTGTACTACTTACACAGCCCAAGTGTCCCTGGGAAAGTACTGCGCATACCAGGCAAGGACTTCTTTTATGCACTCTGGTATTCTGAAATGCCTTCACGTGTCCTTCTCCCTTTGCAAATGCTCCAAATATATCACTTTATTATATCTTGTCCTGTGGAGCCCAAAGTGTAGCAAGCTATAGGACAAGAGGAAATAGCCTCAGGTTGCACCAGGGGAAGTCTGGATTGGGTATTAGGGAAAATTTCTTCACAGAAGGGGTTGTCAAGCATTGTACCAGGCTGTGCAGGGCAGTCCCCATCGCTGGAGGGCTTTAAAAGCCATGTAGATGTGGTGCTGAGGGACATAGTTTTGTGGTGGACTTGGTAGTGCTGGGTTAATGGTTGAACTTGGTGATCTTGAAGAATCATAGAATCATTCTGGCTGGGAGATCTAAGTGCATAAATAGGGAATATATACATGTATACACACACATACATATATATATATACACCTACTCACACACAACACTGGCCTCAACCTCTCAAGTAACTGAGTATAAAAAACCATTTTTCATTACATCCCTACCCATCACAGCCTCCAACAGCAGAGTTTGCCATGTTGCAGAGATATGTTCATCAACCCAAGACCTAGTAAAATCCCACTGTCAAACAGGCTGTGACAGTGGCCCTGGCTCCCAAAGGACACCCCTACAGCTGGAAGTCCAGGTTCACCACAACGAGCCACCCCCTTACTGGAGAAACACCAAGACCTCCCCTGGTCTCCTTCTGGCCACAGCATCCCCAACCCGGGGCACTATGTCAAGGGGTTCCACCCGTTCTGACATTACAGGCCCCATGGCATAAACATAAAAAAATTGTGGGTTTGATACAAGGACAAATTGTCAATCCTCTACAGAAGTCCACACTCCTCCTACCAGCAGCCAAGGGCACCCAGCATGGATCCCAGGCCCAAGGTGCCTGCCCAGCCCCACAATATGCTGAGGAAACAGCCTTTTCTGTCTCTTCTTTTTATGTCACCTCTGAACTCAGATGATACTTCAGCCACAAAGATCCTAACCTAAATTACAAAAGCACCTAAGTGTGCAATAAAAAAAACAACATGGGAACTCACACTGCAGACTTCTGATGATGAACCCTTCCTTTTTGTGGATTCTTCTGTTAGTGGTTTTCTTCTATTAGCCATTCATACATTCACAGGTACATTTATTAGAGTGGACTTAAAAACAGATAATATTTCAAATATCATTTTAGCTGTAAAGAATATGAGAGGGGGAGAAAAAAAAAAAACATTGAAGAAAACCAGCATTGCTCTTCAATGAGCTACAGACCAGGTCAGAATATGCCTGAAATCTCAAAGTTTCATAGATTCTTTTCGCCCTCAGAATTTCATAAAGAAGATCTGTCATTTGTCAGCAATTACCGAATACACAGAGTAGGGGTTGGATTAGACTCCAGTTGTAACCAAAAAGCTCTTTATCTTCACCTACACACCCCCTACAACAGTGCTTTTGTTAATAAGAGGACATGGAGAGTGAAAACAGTGGATGCCAGTGTATCTGCAAATCCCTCCTTTTCTCTTTTTTTGCTATCAAATCCTTGATTTTAATTCCAAAGTACAGAATTAAACACACACAAATTCAATACCACATCGAAAAGCAGAGGTTGATCCTACTGGGCCAGATCCTCTCCTGATAGAAATCAATACAGATCTCTTTAGCCTAAGTTCATTTACATTGTGAATTCAACCCCTGAGATCCTAGAGCTCATACACAGGAAAAGTCTGCCTTTTTTTTTTTTTTTTCCCCTTTAAAAATGTGGGCTTCCAGAGGGATGAGGCCCCTCTGCAGGTTCATTCTGTTCTGTTTGTATTTTCATAGCTGGAAATCCGTGGCCAAACCAAGAGCCTGGATGGCCCTTGCCTTGGTCGAGACATTCTCATGATCATTTCAGTTTTGGCTTCTGGGAAGCTTGTCCCACTTTCATCAAACTCTTTGCCTTTGAGATAGGAAACTGTTTGAAACTCATTATTTTGATATGTACAAGCCAGAACCAAACTACAACTGTTTTGTTTGGCAATTTCCTTTAATTTTATGTTAAATGATTCAAACCATCCTTAAAAGCAAAGCGTTTATGGAACAAAACAGTTGTTTTGGAGAGAAATAAAACATTTATTTTGACACAAAAGAGTCTGCTCCTTCCCTTTCACTGTTTGATTTCTGAACTTTTTTTTTTTTTATTTTGCTTCAAAAACCCCCATATTTATTTTAATTTTTTTTGCACTGCCAGAGAACAAAAATAATCAATTATTCACACTGCTCTAAGATTAACCATACATAAATCATGAATTAAAACATACATTAATTCCCTCCACTGTAAACTATTATTTGGTGAAAAGTAAAACATAACAGGAGTCTAAACTTATTCTCTGCCTCTCTTTGTCTTGTTTTCTCATTTAAGATTCATGTAGAACAGCTTGGATCTTGGGACAACCTTAGAGCAGCTACGCTCCTTCCATGTTGTTATACTACCATCTACTGATAAAAGGATGCTACTTCTCTGGGATCTTATCTCCTGTCTGAGGCACCTTGGTGCAACAAGCAATATTTCAACTCAATCAGAGCTCGAAAATGAGCATTAACTGCCAGTTCAAGCGTTATCACCCGAACGCTCTTCTCTGCAATACAAACATATTCAAAGAGCAATCAGCTGCGTTCCAGACCCCTTGTAGAAAAGAAGGTATTGGGGGATATAGATTTGTTACTTCCTTTGTTTCTTTCAAGGGGGAAAAAAAAAAAAGCTAAGGGGTGGCAAATGTTCATCAAAAGGCTTTTGTCAGCTTGAAGGAAGGAGGCTGCGTTGGTTTTTTTACTAAAGTGAAGCAACATTAAACCACTAGCTTAAAGTGGCTTAAAAATGCACTACATTTACAAACAAAACAACAAGTTTAGTTCTATAAAATATTAATTGTTATTACCATTATTACCAGCAGGAAAGGCAGTAGCTTGGCTTTTTGCAGTGTTGCCACACCCCTCTAGAGGGTTCTTGGTGCTTCCAGTGAGCTGTCCCCAGTCAGCATCCAGGGGGAAAAAAAAAAAATAACCAACTCATCTGGGATTACTTTTCTGTTTCACTAAGGAATGGAGAATAGAGAGAAGAGCTGAGGTCTCTCTGCAAGGTCTCCGGATGAAACAATTGGAAGCACCAGTTAATTTCATATCCTTTGCCCTTCTCAGATACACCCAAAATAGAAAGAGTGGCAGGCACCTTTTATTTTAATCAGTGCGCTACAGTGATTTGGAGCTAATTAGGTGTTAGTAATTAAGAAAAGACTGCTGTGACTGATGTTCTTACAGGTTGCATTGTTGATTCAAGAAATAAGACTGTTCACCTTTAAGTATTGTCAGTCACATTACTTTAGCTGGGAAGAATTAAATGTCAATTTTATCTTGCTTCATCACTGCTCTTTAATCAATGTCGATGCATCACATCCCCCTATCATTCCTCCATCAAACACTGACCTGGAAATCTGACACTGAGCTTTCCAACACCAGCTCAGCTAATTAAGAACTTTGTTATTCCACCTTCCATCTTTTAAAGAAAAGTAAGAAAAGTGCCAAAGAGACTCTTGCTTTCATGTGGAAAAGCATCAGCGGGGGATTAATAATAATTATTAAAATGACTGACAGCTCAGGCTATGCTGTGATTTGGCCCAGCCCCGTAGTCATGAAAAGGTAAAAGCTAAGAAAAGTCAGGCCCTGAATTGCTACAGTAAATAAATAGGATTTTAGGAAAGATAACAGCTTCCTACCCTCCGACTACAGGAACAAACCAAGATCAACCTGTAACCTGGAAAGGTGCTGATATTTATCTTCGTATCCAACCCTTTCAGCACGGTAGCCATATCCTCATTAAATCACTGGGTGTGCTACAGATCAGCAGACGGAGCACTCGGAGCCTTTCCAAAGCAGTCAACTATGGACAGTGTGGGCCACCAGCAAGGAATTAAAAGCAGGGCTGAACTATACCCAGATGGGTTTACTGGATTTTCCTGCACACGAGCAGAGGAGACTGTTTTGTGCTTGTACTGATACAAATTCTGGGAGTCCCCAGCACAGATTATAGTTCCAGTATTCTAGGACCTGCGCAAAAATGACAGCCCCAGTCCCATAGATCTCTCAGCCTAAGTGTGCTAAACAGAAACACCATGTGGAGGCAACTTGTATTCTAAAAGCAATGAAGAATTCTTGATCAGTACCATGTCACTTCTCCTCCGTCTTCAACAGACAAGAAAGCAAGAGAGGAAGCATCATTTAAATATTACAAAAATAGATACTTTTGAAGATATTCACTACTTCTCCCTGAGTCCATGGGGAACTCATAAGGCCAGATACTGCAAAAGCATTTGCTGGAAAACTTCCCTGGTAGAGAATCAATTAGTTGTGGCCTGTCAGAAGTGGGCATAGATTTGTCAATACTGAGTAGGAGTGATAAGCAGGATGGATATGGGCTGTGAAGGCTCTTCAATAAAGAGACAGTCAGGACTGGCAATGAGGACTCGAGAGGCAGAGACAGGTCAAAGCTTCATGGACATGGAATCCAGCAGCAACACAAATCTGGGCAAGAAATCTGTTTGTTTCTGCCATGCTTCTGGACAAGAAATATTAGGTGCATTTTCTGAACATAAGTGGGAAGAATAACCAAGGCATATATTTGGCTGATATCAGTGTTTTCTTATTCAACTGCAAACAGTATCAGGAGGTTCAAACTTGATTGGTCTAACTCCTCAGAGGTGGGGGAACAAAAGCACAAGCACTTGGCACAAACTGTTGCTTATATTATCTCACCCAAAAGCCCTGTAGACCTAACAATTCAAGCAGACTCTGAAGGCTTTCACAGGATTACTCATGTGAGAAAGAACATTTTTTTTTTTTTTTTGCATAAGAATGAAGAACCAGACCTCCAAAAATATTTTAAGGGCCAGATTTTGAGTGAAAAATGGAGAAAAGATGCAAGTGGCGCTCTTTATCTCCTTTTTCAAGGCTAGCATTTTCTTTGAGAGTTTAAGGGGGGAAAAAAAAATGCTATTTAGTAAACCATCTTCTTAGAATGCTCATTACCCATCTCAGAGTTCTCTCCTAGATCCAAAGCAGGTATGTGCAGCAGCCACACCCTGATGCAGCCCTTGTCCTAAGTCTCTGATTCAAGCAGAACTTTAGGTGATTCTAGTTCTGGAGGCCCTAAGTTCCCCAAACCAAATCCTAACCTACAGCAGGGCACAGTGAGCCCCCGCCCCCCTCAGCTCTGGTTAAAATCCACTGAATTGCAATATACCTGCAGGGCAGTTCAGATTCCTCAGGTTCTGAACTTTTTACTTTTTCTAAGTCCATGAGTGGGAGATCTCAGGGATAAAATGCTGAATGGAGGCACTGAGAGTGGACGTTCAAGTCTTGGCACTTGTGAGACTGCTGGTCAATCACTTAATCTCAGGACCTCAGCCTCTCATCTGGCAAATGAAGGTTCCTTAACTTATAGATTTTGTGAAGATCAATTCTTTAGTATCTGTGAAAAGCAGCATTAAAGTATCTACAAAGGGACCTTGGTAATACTGTTGTGTCTTCAGTACCACCTTATGGATTGCACTTTTCCTGGAGCACAGTGACCTTGATTCTGCAAACTGTGTAAGCATATACTTAAAAGTTTAGCTGATTGTTAAGGGGCTTGCAGAACCAGTGCTGACACATCCATCACAGAGATACCCAAACACAGAGCTGATGAAATAAATATCTTCTTAGTGTTCATATTATCATCCAGTGTTTTGGGGCCATCTCATAAAGGCGCTTATGTGCAACAATGCCTAAGCAAAATGGTTTGATTTAAGAGGGCTGAGGGAACACTTAGCTGAGAATTTCCTGGCTTCAGTTAGTTGCAGTCAGAGCGTTAAGATTATATTTCAGTGTCAGTATATTTTTTTTATTTGCTTTATTAAATTTGCTTTAACTTGCATTGACATTTTCTTTCCCTTGTTACTCAGTCTCTCAGCTGTAAAGATTCCATTTGCTGAATTGTTTTGCCATTTGTATCAAAAATAAATGTTAATACAATAGGAATTCTTAAGGGTTTTTTTGTTTTCCACCAAGAAGTCAAATCAAGACCCAGATGCTGCTGCTGTTGCTGCTTGACTTCCAATACCAGCCTGGGCAGAGTAGTCAGGAGCTTTTGATTCAAAGGCCAACACACAGAATTTGTTCTTCAAGAACACACAGTGCAGTTGGGCACCACTGGCTGCCACCAAAGTCCTGTTTAAACTCACCACTCCCTCTCTTGCAGACGGAGCAGTAGTACTGGAGGGAACAGCAGTGCAGTTTCTGATTGCAGCTACGGACATTACCACACAGCACCAAGTTTCCTAAAAATAGCTTCAACTTCAGCACATGCAGCACTGCACCTGTAAGGACTTTTGGGGGGATAAGTGGCAGCATGATGGGATTTGCTTACTGAAAGCTCACTTGCAAAAAAAAAAAAAAAAAAACAAAAAAAAAAAAATCACATTTAGCACATTTAAGTCATGTACTGGCGAGCAGTGGTACGTCTTTGTGACGAGACAAGGGGACAAGACATAGGTTTTAGCCCCTCTCTCCGATGTTCAGGGAGGGACATGATGTTCTGGCAAGATTCCCTGGACTGGAGAGGAGGGAAGTAGCTTACAGTGGCTAGCTGGGATCATCTTGTCTGTGCAAGAGGAGACAAGAAATTGGTCTCATGCCCCTAGGTTTACCCAGGTCATCCGCAGGTCTCACCTGAATATTCCCACCCACCATAAATCCTCCTCAGTGACAGAGAAGTCAGCCATCTGGCAATAACACGGTTCACTCAGTGACCTGATTTCAAAGCACCAAGCTCCAGAGACCTGTGGAGATACAGCATCTCTCCAGAGAGAGGATCCCAAATGGTCTTTACATCAGAGCTTTGCTGTACGTGTGAATAACAAACCACCAATGCAAGCAAAAATGTTCACGGCACAGTTGTCAATATTTCTTTCCTTTCTTTGTGCACAGGAGCTGCTGAACTCATGGAGAGCTGGTGATGTCCTGCACTATTGATGCTGAAGTGAAACACAGGGACATAAGGGATGAGCAAGGAACAAGCCACAGCTTTGAGGTCTTTGCGGATATTGAGTAAATTGGACCTGTAGCTTTGTTCCCAATGTGCAGAGATTATACGATTTACTTGGTCAGCTCTACAGTTCAGGTGTTCTTTAGTTCAACCCAACCCTCAATCCAGTAGCAATAAATCCCATGGTAATCAGTATTCAAGACACTACGGTGGGAGAAGCCCAAGCTTTTGAAGACAGAAAGAATGATGAAAGTTAACTTTTTATTTTCTATGGATATTTTCTGTCTTGGGAGAGGGAAGGGATATAATTAAGGCATGGCCAGGATTTCTAGTGGCTGCTACAGAATCAAACTCATGAGTGGGCACAAAACTCCATGACCATTAAGTGCTTTATCAATACTGTTTGTTTAGCCCACAACACAAACATTTGATATGCTTCAGGCACAGCATTTCCCTCTCTCACTTGCCTGGGATTATGCCCAGATGAGCAAACCACAGCGCTAGCCTCTGCTCTTTGCTCTGTGAACGCTGGCACAAGTCCCAAGGAAGTAAAAGTCCTGACACCAGTGCCAGGAAGCCACGTGAAGAGGTCAAACATCAAGTGATCCTTCTAAAGGAATCGCTGCAGGTGCCTTTCATTCACCTTCTGCTTCCTGAACCCTGAAGGCACACTTGCTTTATGCTGCTCAGCTTTCTTTCTCAGCTCTAGAAACTC
The DNA here is from genome assembly GCA_033439905.1 of Ceryle rudis. NCBI lineage: Eukaryota > Metazoa > Chordata > Aves > Coraciiformes > Cerylidae > Ceryle > Ceryle rudis. Next base: position 21,221 of record JAAGNO010008477.1, on the reverse strand, counting down.
ATGCCTTTTAAAATGAAAACTGCAGCTCTAGTTCCTTCTCTTCCTTCCAGCAGCTACAGCTTTAAGAGGGAGACCAAACATCGCAGTGAAATTCCCACGGCTGGCAGTGGTTTGTGTCTGGCCTGAGACTGTCTGGGCAAACACCGATTTTCAGGCCACGTCCTCAAGTTGTCTGGGAAGTCCTGGCTATGCCGGGATCTGCACAGTAGCCACGTGTGTAAATACAGCAGTGCCTCTTGGCTTGCAGTTGAAGGTGTTTGGGTCCACACCATCTTAAGGACAAAAGTTTCCTTTTGCAACTCCCATAAAAGGGTTTATTTATAAAACACTTTTCCTAGTAAGGCCTGCCAGGAGGAATTACTGATCTTTCTATATCATGGCCAAAAGCGCTGATCAGATTGTCACAGACTCAAGACACCAGCCTCTTTGGAAAAGGCCCTGTGCCATAATGTATGGCAATAAATACCCCTAAATTCAGCAGGAAAGCACTGTCAAATTTATTAGGAGGGCAAAACTGTCGGCATGCTTGCCAGGCTACTCCTGCACATCCCTTGCACTGAAGATCATTTCCAACCTACTGATGGCTTTTTAAGACCCTGGCTCACACCCAGTATAACCCTGTGCAGCAGTAGGCCATTCCCAACACCCATTGCCACCTGGGCAGTGCTGGGAAGGCAGTAGCCAAAGAAAGGGATTGATTTTACTGCTTTAGGGGAGAGCTGGTACCCCTAATCTGAGCCATCTCTTTATAGAAGCCAGAAAATCCCTCCTGGTCACTGCTGGACTGAGCTCAGTAACTTCTGTGTGGGGCTGTCTGGACCTACCCAGCCCATGGTAGAGTAAAGCTTTGTTTTCCCCTTTAAAAAGTGCCAATAGAAAATAAAAATAAATAAGTAAATCTAGTTTTCAAGCAGCCTGAGCAAAGAGGTCCATCTCCTGTCTGCATGCTTTGTAGAGTATCCCAAAAGGGGACAACCTGGCCGAGGCCCTGTTTGCATCCTGTCCTGCAGGGCTGTTAGTGGATTTGGGCATGAGGACAGCCTCTAGCTACCAAATTAGACACAACATAGACCTACCCAGAGGACCCCAGCACTGTATTACAGACACTTGGATGAGACCAAGTCTACAGCCTCCTGCTTGGTCTTATCACAGCGGTCTAGACGTTGCAAGTACAACATGCCACTTTTTCTACACTAATAAACCCAGAAGGGCAAGGAAGGCTGCAAGAAAAATGAGAGCTACCAGAGCAGAACAGCCCCTGAGTTTTTGTTTATCACAGACTAATTAAAACAAAAAGTAGCCCATAACTCAAGCCTTAATAATAGGTAACTGGATGTGTCGTTACTTGACCATGCTCTACTGCAGCATATATATAAAGGTTATAAGATTATTTTTCAAAGCAGTGCACCACAGCTAAGGGGTTTCTGTCACTTTTATAGCAAACTTAGCACCTGAAGGAATTTTACCTACCAAGGCTAAAGCAAGAGATTGCTAAACCTAATGCACACAATCCCTCAGCCCAGGAATAAAAATGTTGGCATATGGCATCATTGCATGGTACACTATAGACACTAGTACTTTTAACAGGAGATACTTCCTCAAAAGGCTGTTTTTCTGTTGAATGACACAAAATGACATGAACAAGGAAATCAGTGCCAAACAACCAGCAGCGGGTAGTGCTTATCTTTTTGTATGCAGAGTTTACTCAGCCCCACCCAAAGAACAAACAAAACCTCAATGTTTACAGAGGTAGTAAAATATTATGGTATGAGTGATCTACCTGACGGCCAAAAGAACCAGGAACAAAAGTAAAAGGACAGCCCTAAAAAAAGTCCTAGGCCTAAATGCGACAAAGCCTTCTAACACCCCATGGAAATCACTGTTCATTGTATATCTCCAGATGAGGGTACGTTGCTTACGTCTGAAACCATGCCGCTGAACAATCCCAGATCCACACGTTATTAATTTCATCCTGCTGTCAATCACTTTCCAATCCATCCAACTGATGTTTTTCACCCTGATCTTCAATATCTCTTCTGTGGATTGAATTTTCAAGTGTCCAGCATTGATTGAACACTCTCCCCATTAAAGCCATCAGGGGCATCAAGAGGAACCATGCTGAATGCTCTCGGGACCTACGGGCAAGAATCACCCGAGGCTGCAGCTGGGCAATGTGTTTTCTAATGTGGGCATAGCAGGAAGGCAGCTGGGGACAAGCCACTTTCTGAAGTGGCCTCGTCTCTGCTCTCCAATGCTACTCCTGACCCAGAAAGCAGCACTGGCAGCCAGGTAGTTACAAGCACAAGGCTGCAGGCAATTGAATGACTCTGGTACTTGAAAGGTGTGGTTTTGTGGGTCTGTCCTGTGCAGCATGGGGGCATGCAAAGAGATCACAGCAGATAACGATTCTTTTGGCTTGGTGGTTTATTTTAGCAAAATAAATAAGCCAAACACTTAAATATAGTCTTAGCTTAGGAACAAATGAAAAACCCACAGTGGTGCCTTGCACACAAAAACCATTCTGACTGTAGTGCCCTGCCCAGAATCTCCTGTAGATTGAAATACAGGTTTTTCTTTCTGAACCATAAATCCCGTTTTTGCAATATTGCCTCGGAGTTTGCCCAGGCCATCTGATTAATCTGACTAATTGGGGAAGATGCTTTTAACCTGTGGGCTGCCAGACAGCTGGGTACCTCCGTGGCCACATATATTTGTCTGTCAGGTTGAAAGAAAGGCAGCAGATTCAGGGTTAAGCACTATTCCTGTCATGATTGCCCTGAACTTGCCCAGTTAAATTGCAACAGCATGGGTCTCCATAATTATCTAATTGTTAGTGTTGTGCCTTTACGTAATTTATGATGTAGCATTAAAGACTGACCTCTGGTTTGAGATGAAGTGCAGTACTGCTGACATCCAAGCTCAAATTAGTAGGTAAGTAAGCACCCAATTAACGATTATGCCACTGAGCTTTCATTTCAATCTGACCACACTGCTACACTAATCAGTTTTCTAAGCCTTTCACCTTCCCCATAACTAATAAGCATTTCTCCTGCTTTTTATGTCTGCAAAAGCCTTGTTATCCTCATAAAAAGCACTCCAAGATTGCTGCTTCCAGTAATTCCTGCATTAAGCCACTGGCCCAGTGGCATATTACCAGCTCTCTAGCCATCTGATCAGTAAACCCAAGGCATAAAGCATAGGCAAGCTGGGACTCTACAGCAGGGAAGAGCAGGGACAGAATCCTTGCAGTGTAGAGGAGTTGCCTTCAGCTCAAGGCAGTGCAATTTACATGAGAATCTGGACCTGCCAAGGATCACAGTTTCACAGGAGTTCAAGGATACAGGACAAAGGGTTTGAACATCAAACTGTATTTTGCAGCTGACTAAATTCTGTCCTATTATCAAAATAGTGACAAGACCTGGAGCATCAAGGATCTGGAGTTTTAATATGAGATCCGTGAATTATCTTTCATTTGCCATGAGCTATGAGCATGGATGGAGGGGCTTTGCCTACACAGGCAATTCAAGCCACAGGTAGACACCAAATCACAGCTTGCATCACTGATAAAAACACCCTGCTCCTTGAAAACCTGAGTTGCAAAGCTAGAGTTCTGTTCCTCTCAGAATGAGATTCCTGGTGTTATATAGAGATAATAAGGACCCAGGACTTAAGGCCTGGGCAACAACATCTGCAGCTCTGCATGATGACTGAAGTCAGTGCTAGAACACAAGCCTACAGGGGGGAAATAAATCCCCACTTCACTGCGATCCCATCCTCTTCATCCTCTCTCAACCTCCCATTTTCCAGATCTCCTCTAATCTCTAAAACTTCTATCTTCAAGGCACTTGCATCTTTTCCTTAGTAACCAGCTATTTAAATCTGATCTCAACAATACAAGGGACAGCTTTGAAAACTCCATGTTCTTTCAAAGGAGGAAAGCTTCAGTCAAGCTCTGCCACTGGGCCAGACAAGCACTGCAAAGTTGTGATCAAAGTGCAGACGTGTGCAGCAAAACACCATTCCAAACCAAGTGCAGGGAACCAGCATGTTTTGGGTGACATCATGCAGTTAAAAGCACTAAAGCATAAACAGGTGCAGTAAGCAGTGTCAGGAGAAAGTTAAAAAACCCAAACCCAAAGATAATATGCAAAGTGTCATGCTTAAGATTTGAACACCACATCAGGGAATACAATACAAAAATCATCTTACACACATACACACCAAAAAAAATATGGTAGGAAGAGTTGTACATTATAGGAGATCAGTTATGGGAAATGTGTAGAAAAGCTGACAGAGTCATATAGCTACAGAGTCTAATTTCCTGCTCCACAGTGGAGACAGCTCTGATCAGCTGGACTTAATATAGCCTTCTCCATGGAGGCTGGGTCAAATAGTGGCCTAAGCACTAGAAAATTGCCTGCCACGTGGATGAGTTTAGTGCACAATAAGCTGTGTGGTAAATAAACACATTTAGCATGCTCAAGAGTTTTACGACGCATCCAGATAGACACAGCCAACGAGTTGCCGCAAATTGGCTGATTCAGAATAACTCATTCATGTGACCCAGTTTTAGGGGCCCACAAGCAATTTTCTGCATCACACCAAAATGTTTTAATGAATCCACACACGTGCGGAGCGAAATACCCCATCGCTTCCTCAAAACTCCACGTATATATGGTGATCCTAATGGCAATGCTTTCAAAAAAAGAAGCACCAATTTAGGAGGCATCATTGCAAACTCTCCTTGGCTGATAATGCCCCCAGGTCATACCTTTTAAAAGCTGCTGCCTCCTCCTAGGTCTCACTCACATACAATATGGTGCAGATTCTCCAACCCATTTTCTGTTAGCAAGGATATCTGCCAACTTCCACAATCGCCCGTGTGTTTTTTCAGTGGCACTAATGAGTACCCCGGTGGATTAGGGACTGGACTGCCCACTCATCTCTCACAAATTACCACAGATTTAAGGAAGAAAAACTCTTAAGGAATCTATAAGGACTTAAGCCTGGGTTTTATAGCCACCCTTGCCCCGGCTGAGTCAACAAGAAAGCACTCTACCTGACTAATTGGGAGTCACTCTGCCTTCTGACATTGGTGCCTTCAGCTCTTATTCTGAGCTACTCAGAGGAGACTTGGGAATGTTTTAAATTATTGATGAAAATAGGAAACCTATCTCTGAAACGCCTTTGGCAAACTCTTAATATTCTGGGATTTGGCATCGCAACAGACAATGCCTCTGTCTCACTCATGCTGTTGATGTCTCTCACCCATTTACTCACACTATAAAATTACAGTTTCTGATTATCTCCATACAGTAGGGAGAGGCAAATGGAAAGTGCATTGTTTATAGCTCTGAAAGCTTCCAGGTAATCCATCTTTGGCGCCAGAGTCTGCAAACCCCTCCATCTGCAGAATTTTCACTGATGACAGGAGCCTTCAGAGAAGCCAACCCAAAGCAGTCAGTTGTCATAAACATATTGGATAATTATCTTAATTATTTATAATAGCACCAGTAAGCAAGCCAGCACTGAACGCACGGGTCCTGCCCTGGACAGCTCACATTTTAATCAGACATGAATACAGTCTGCAAGACACAAAGCAGGGATGACATACAGGCTGCCAGGTGAGTTTATTAATATTTTAGAAAAAGGTTAATCAGTAAAGGAGTATTAATACTTTCAGACCTTTTGATATGAGTGTTATACCTGACCAAGCATCATATGGCATAGTTCCCCCCCCCCCAGTTTAAAGGCAATATATTCAAACATGACAAAGCCCTACAGAAATCTTCTAATTGCTTGTTTTTCACTCACATGGTTTCAGATTAAGTGCTTTGGCTCAGGCTGTGCTAACTGTTTCTTCAAAGTTAGCAAAGCTGAGGAAAATCTCCTGCTGTGCCTTGAGAGACTTTGGGACCAAGTTACCAACTCCAGAAGGGTTAAGAGACTCTGCTCACTTTCAGCTTTGGTGGCTCAAGAGAGCAGTCCTCACAAATGACACTGAGGTTGACACACAGGTATAATTACGCCATCCTCTCAGAAGAAGCACCAGCTACACTTGTCCTTATCAAAAAGGTAGGAAAGCAGCTTGTAACTACTAAAGGCTGATGTTTCACCACCACCACCTTTGAAGACGGGAAAAGAAAAAGCCCAAGGGGAGAGCAGGAACCTGTCTGCAGTCAGATGGCAACCTGGGGACATGCCAGGAATGGGACCAACCTCTCTCGGTTTCAGGTATTACACCTAAATGTGTCTCAAAATCTGCCTAAAGGTGTAGCTGGCAGTGTGTGTATATGCACATACAGTTATATATATATACATAAGATATACACACACACACAGTCTTTCTTCATAAAAACAATTCTACCTGGATAAGGGCACCCAGCCATATTGAGAGCAGTGACAGAGGTTGAATTTGGCTTTAACCTGTGGATTTTGCAAGTGCTGACTGCCAAAATGTGTTTTCTCAGCTGGTTGGTGTGCTGGTCATTTGTTAATCAACCATCTTTTATTATCCATTAGTGTATATTAGGCTAAGAAAAATGAATTTGGAGCAGAGATCCCATTCTTCTTCATCTTGTCTTATCTAATATTCTCTTCTCAGAGGAAGTTTATATTTTTCCATTTGAAAAGGATAGAATTACTGCAAAAGGGTCTGCCTGCACTGACAGATCTAGCTTTCTTTTCCTCCTCAACAGCTGGGTTATTATTAGAACTGGCAGAATAATTCATAACGAATAATTTGACACCTCTTTTTCCATACATATATCACAAGTTGCCCACATTTATTTGTTACTCCAAATTATTAACCGCAGACTTTCTGCCAATAACTCCCAAAGGGGCATTACTGATACAATATATTCTTTGTGTCCCCCCCCAGTCAGGAAATGCTTTCATTAAAGTCAGAGTGGGAAGCATTAATTACCCCTTATTTAAAGGTAATAACTCATCATCTGCAATCATTCCTCAGAGATAGATGCTTGCGTGATAACCCAAAGTAGTGCAGAGTTTGAATTTAGCATTGGATGCAGGTGAAATTCACTGAGAACACAAGGAAGAATAGTTCTAGCTTTCTGTGTCTCATCCTTGCAGAAAGAAATTTCTGTTGCATTATGGTCTTTTCAGGACTGCATCTGTCCATAAGAGATCACTTGTGTCTTATTTAAAAGATGCAGGAGTCATTGGAGTCTTTAAGCCACTCAGCGTGATCACTGCGCTGTGTAGTCTATGCTTTGAAAGGTCAAGTGGGACTTAAGCAGTGAATAAACCTTGTCTTGGAGCCCAGAACAAGGGGGGAAATTATCCTTTGGTAGCATGTTATGCATATTCCCTTTTGCAGCCAGTTAGTTTTCATTTGTAACAGTAATAAGTTCAACATAGCTCCAGGGACACATTACTGCTAAGCCCTTAGGTAAACTGGTGTACAACTAGGGAAAAAGAAAGCACATGGACGCAAGAATTACAACTCCAACCTTATGTCTCCTCAGAAGAAGGACAAAAAACCACTTCTCATTTCCCTAAAGGATAGGGCGCACTCCAACACCATGTTGGTGGTGCATATTAAAAAGAACCTGCCAAGACAATTGCTCGACAGTTCAGGACAGCCTCATGTACCCACTGGCATCAGTATATAGTGTAACCACTCACAAAATATCCCAGTATGCTTGTAAACCAAAGACAAATACCAGTAAATGTAAAGGAACTGCTAGGTGCCAACCAAAGTCGGCCTATAGCATATGGAAACAGATAAAATAACCTAAGGCTCAGTCTATAGACTGGGGAACTACAAGAGCTCACATAGCCCACTCACTGTTGCCTGGCCCCAACTATACAAAGGCTTTTAGTTATTTCAAGTTCAACAGGTGAGTTTAAACAACCTGTTTAACATAAAACATAAGGCTAAAAACCAGAAGCAAGCTAAACATATTGGCATTCTGGCACCTTATGCTGAATAATTCATACATAAGGTACTGCAGAAAAGAAACATATGGTTTTGGTCCACAGTGACTTTTTAAGGAACGTTTAAGAACCAAGCACCAACCTCAGATATATATGTCCAGCAAAAATCTTCTTGTGCAGAGTGAAGAGAGATAAATACAACTGCAGTCTACCTCTACCTTCACCATTTTCCATGATGATTTAAATTTTCTCCTTTAATTTTGCCCTGAAACAAAACAGGAGCACCTAAAAAATCTCACCTAAAAGATTAGCTTGCCCTCCCTGTTCCAACTCAACGGGGCTTACCTCATTTTGACACACCAATAGCAGATGCAGATTTAATGTATTAAAAGATACAAACTCTTGGGGAAAAGGTCCCCCTTGCAAAAGCGAGCACCAGTTGAGGTCCCAGCTGTCTGCAGAGGAGGAGTTGTACTACAGTCATCAGCACATCAATTCTCTCCTTGGTTGTTCTGAATACAGTCTCCTACTGAGCACCATATGCATGTCTGATAGCTGCCATTAAAAATCATCATTGCACACACCAGTCCCTCAAACACAGTCAGTGGAAAATAAACTCAGAATCCCAGCATGGTAACTGCTGGCAAATGAAGTCTTTTAGTACTATGCTCAGCCAAAGTACACAGCTACTTTACTCTTGGCTAATGCTGCAGCCTTTCTGAGACACCTAAACCTATGTGCAAAGTGACAGCATTGCTGCAGTTACATCTTTAATCACAGCAGTGGTTAAAAGCCAAAAGTAAGCTAAACATATTGGCATTCTGGCACCTTATGCTGAATAATTCGTACGTAAAGCACTGCAGAAAAGAAACATATGTTCTTGGTCCATAGTGTCTTCACTGTAAAATATTTAAAGATTAGCCTTGGATGTATATATTCAATAGTGGCCCACCAGTATGGTTTCAGAAAGTCTATCTGCATACACTTATTTACTACACTGATAGAGCATATATGCACTTTTAGCAAAGATTTGAGTCAATATAGCAAACCAATTGTTGAGATTATTCAAACATTTTGAACACCTCTTCATGGTAGATGCGGACAGTAACCCACACTTTCTTATGAGCCCTACATGAAGCAACACGCACAGCTGCTCCTCCTCTGCAAACACACAGCAACAGGGATGTCAAAATTTACAGCCCCTTGATCACAGCCTAACTTGCGTCATTTTATATTTACATATAAGACCTTGAATCCCATCTCATCACATCACTGGGATCAGAATCAGGTCCAGCATTTCTGGAAACACACCCAGACACATGCACACATAGAAGAAACCTTTTGGCATATCTATGAAGAATAGGCCTTCCAAAAAAACATCCAGTATACAGATGAGCCCTCAAATTAGTAGAGAAAGCATGACGACTTCAGCAGTGGTGGCTGATGAAGAGACACACACATATACACCTCTGCCACCAATCGTGCTGCTAGGGCATTCATCAAATTAAGTACCAAGAGGAACAACACCTCTGATATCTCTTCATTTGGGGCTCCAGTAAATGAGGCACTAGATTAGGCCTGACAGAGGCCTAATGCAGCTTGAGCTTTTCCTGGTGTAATTAATTGGAACTTCGCCAGCTTGACAAATTGGAATGATGAATCTATCTTGTATGAATAGAAAAAAAAATGCATAATCAGTCAAAGATTTAGTTAAGACAGCTTCTCTCTGACTCCCTGCCATAGCTAAATCCATTAAGGCGAGGAAACATCACTTTAAGAAAAGGCACTGCTCTCCGTATGTTCAATTTATAACTTTTTGTTCTTGAATTTAATGGAGCAGTCAACCTGGACAGATTTGACTTTGGAGGGGCGAGGAAGGGGGAGGTAGGAAAGGTTGTTTTATTTTTAGCATTCTAATCTTCCCTGTGCCTGGGTAGTCTGGGAAAGAAAATAGTCACTTTGGTTTGAATGTGCATTCCTGGGCTTGGATTTTAAATCTTTGGGGTTGCACCGGGGGAATCTAATGAGAGTGTCCCACATACATTGCCACCAAGATGATTCTGATAAAACTCGCTTGTCAAGATTTTCCCCTACTAACTTGTCTAATTGCTGGTAACATTCAGGCTTTAGAGGATGTGATAGATTGACTGCTCTGCCAGCACTGCTTTTTCCTCTCTAATTACCACCTAGTTGTAAAGGCCCTTTCCTGACACATTTAATGGAGAGGCAGAGGGAAAACAGGTTTGCTTACTTTTAAAATATATTTTTATCATTCAGCAGTTATTTTTCATATATTTAATTTAAACCATGTGCTTCCCTCCTCCCTCCATCTCCCTTGGTCAGCCACAAGACGCGAATTTTGAAGAATCAATTAAGCAGCTAATATCCCCATTTGTACTGAATGTTTAGAGAAACTTTACACTTCCTCTTTGAGGCTGTGAGCTGAAAAAAAAAAAAAAGATACTTACACACTATGGAAGAAATGCTTATTGGTTAAGTGAGAGCTGACAATAATGGTTTTCGTTTCAAACAATCCAGAATTCCTCCTTGGCTCACACATGCGAAAGCGCCAGGCGAATGTTTAGCTGACATAATGCAAATGACTGGCCATAGATTTATTTGATGGCAAGTTGAGCAGACAGCCCTATATTGCACTCGCTTGTACCCCACACAACCCCACCGGAGCCAAGATGATTTTGCTGGCAGAAATGAGAGCAGAATTAAACCCAAACACTGCGGTTGATGCATTGAGCCATTCGCTTTTGGCCACTGGCCAACATGACAGCCACATTTAAATAAGCCACCTGCTGAGTAGGGAGTTTAAAGAGCTAAGTGCTTGGGAGAGCTTTAGCCGAAAAGTATATTGAACTTATGCAATAAGGCGTGAAGTGAAAGGATTTCAGTGACAAGGAGTACTAGAGGCCATATTGTGATCCTGACCTCTTGTTTTAGGTCAGATACAGAATAGTTGTGGGGATCCTCCCCTTCCTTGCCTACGCTACCTAAAATATATCTATCAGACACACACCCTGTTCAGAGAGAACCATTATGTACGTGTCCCACGGAGTGAACTATATACAGCAGACGCTCACATTTCATTATCTAATAAAGCTGTAGAACGGGAATGCTTATGCAGAACACATCATTTCCCTCTGTTTAGATAATGTTGTGATTTTATTATTCAGAACCAGATTAGCTGCATCAGAAGCAGAAGTTCTTCCCCAGGGGAGCAGTGAGATGCCTCTCTTCCCAAGCACTACCCTACCACTAGGCCTTGTCTAAGTCACCTCATGATCTTTTTCGATTTGGTTCTCACCCTCCTTGTCAATTTTAACAAAGATGTCTTAAGCACCTCAACGCTGAAATGGGACTGTGCTCTTTCTGCTGCTGATTATGTGTGAAAAAATAACAACTTCCTGCTATTACCAATCCAGTGACAAAATACTCCCCAAAGAGAGAGGACGAACAAAGTGACAGGAAGGCGAGTAATTCTGCTGTTCCAGCCTGTAGCAGCAGCAGATTGCAAAAGTGTTATTTGGCTTTTTCTTAGCCCCAAATTGTTCAAATCAAATCAAACCAAGTTATAGCTGCAAAGACCCCTGTGAGAGAGGCTTACTCAGCATCAGGCAGGACAGCCCTTCCAGCAGTCAGACTCTTAAGCTAGATTGCTTTTCCTTTGAACTTCAGAAGGGGAAACTGGATGCATTACATCTGCGTAGGTTATTCAAATACATATTCACACTCTTTCCTCATTTGCACTGTTACTGCTTAACTTTTCCCTTCTCAGTCTTTGTTTGAAAAGCCTTGATATGGCCTTCTACCAGTGGAAACTACCGGTTTATTTTTTTTTTCTTTACCCTCAAACTGTCACATGAATGCCTTCTGACTTGGTGGTGACATGGAGGTTGTCAAGTTCAGCAGCTGACTCATAGGCCATTACTCACACAACCGCCATTCCAATTTTAACCTCCCCAGACCGTGTTTAAAACAGAGTATCCCCTTAGCTATGCTGCCAGGAAACAATTTAAGAACTTAATTCAAATAAAAAGAAGTTATTTTTGGTGCAAAAAAGCTCCTATTTACATACAGTACTTGATAAGCAAATCATTTTAGTGGCAAAGGACTTGAGCCTTTACTCGTTACAGTATAATATGGCACTGCTTCTATACAACGGGCATTTAAGAGTTACTGATTTGCCAGTTGAAAAGATGTAGCCATAAGATCTAAGAAATATTACAGAAAAGTACTTGTCAGAGAATGTCCCTCTCTCCAAAGTGGTTCTGCAAGCACTGTCTCAGAATGATCTGAACAACAGGTCATTCACTTCAGATCACATCTCTGCCCCTGCCCTGACTGTGGGAACGATGCCCCCGATGCTCACCATATCGTGCTGTTTGCCAGCTGTGAGTTGCCCTCTGTTTAACAGGCAGAAGCACCAAGCTCAGCAGCGGGCCGCTTTACCATAACACAGGCTGTGGTCATGTTACCTCACACAGGACCATGGAGATTATGGGAGTAACCTGTGAGCTATTTGTGCATACACACACAACCCCCTACACACACACAGCTCCTCCCTGCAAATCTGCCTGGCATCTATCTTTGCCCTTAGCTCATTCCTGATGCAAACGGTGAAACACACTAAAACATACAAGTTGCAAAACAGAGATCCGAGTTTGAAAGGTCTCTGTGTTTGGGTGCTTGGCTCCAAAGGGTATTTCAGCCCGATAGAAGGGTAGAGATTTCAGTTCAAGTTTTGAGTTCCATTCTTTGGTTTTAGGGCCCCAAGCCAATCCTTCACAGACATGCACATACCTGCCCTTTGTACAGAAGGTTGCCTTTTTGTTGTAGAGATTTCAATTCAAGCTTTGAGTTCAATTTTTCTCTATCTCCACATGGGATACCAAATCCCTTGTGCTTGTGCGTACACCTGCCCATTGTACAGAAGGGGTTTTTTTGTTGGTTTTGTTTTCTTTTCTTTTTTATTTTTTTTTAAACTATCCTTTCTATGTAAGGATGATCAATTGCCTCTGTCTCTTCCTAGTCATGTCCCTATTACAGAAGATCCTGTTCCAATAAATGATTAGTACATGCAGAATGCATTAAAATGAATTATAATAGCAATCCGATCCCCCGTGCCTCGGCAGAACCTTTCCATCACAGGTGACAGCTGGTTCCCTTGGGCTTAGCTCTGGAGAGAGAGCGCCAGACCTCAAAACTTCAGACCAATAACTTGGTATGAACCTAACCAGGTACATAAAGCATGCCATGCTTCCACTGTCTCTGAACTAAGAAAGATGTAGATCAAAGGCTATTCAAGAAGCTGTATACACAACCCTGCCTCAAATAAATGTAAATGCATTTTTCCATATATTATGTGATTACAGCCTCTCTCTGCCTATGGTGCTATGTTTTATTACAGGCCACCAAAAATAATTAGCTGGTGACCCAGAAAACTGATATATAAAATCCTTTTAATCACCAATATGGCTTTCAATTATATAGTGTAAACTTATTAACCTTTTTACTGCTGAGATTTGATTTATGGAATTCCAGCTGCATTAACATTACAGGAGGAGATAGAAAGTGTCTTGTATGACGCGTTGGGATTAACAACTGATGGCTGGCTTTGCCATCACGGAGTCTCACAGAGCAAAGGCAGCATCCTGGAAGTCCCCAGGGGCTCATTTCTATCAGAGCTGTGTGAAAAGTTTGGTCTGTGAAGTGAGGCTGTGTAATTCCTGTCACTTTATATAGAAACCAGAACACACAGTCCAGTTACAGCTTTCAAAAGGAGCAGGGGTTGTGTGAGCACTTGCTGCGCTAATAAACAACAAGGGCAAAGATAGGGCTGCATTTGTACCTCTGCTTACTCGCATGGTCAGAAACACTCGTATTTTGAATGGAGACACTTTGGGGAATTCCAGTGCATGGGAATCCTTAGCAGCAGCTCTACTCAAACAAAGGTTGACTACAAGGAGAAAGGCTATTTGTGAGGGTGCATTTGTAGAAAACTATTTTCAAATACATTCTTCTTTCATTTTCACATGGAAGAGACTGAAGGGAGCAAGATCAGCTTTGCAACAGGATGTTACTAGGACTTGGCCTTCTCTCAATATCTA